>JAGFMK010000370.1:0-30734 GCA_021030975.1 Lichenothelia convexa
TCTTCAGCTGGGGGTGGGCGGGGGTCACCGGGGTTGCCGGCGACACCTTCTCTACACCAAATAGCGTAGGTGGGTATGGGGTTATCCTTTGGAATGGGCTGGGGGTCATATGCGGAAAGAGCCGCTATAGTGGCCGCAAAGTGAGGTAGTAGCCAGCCAGGGGTGCCTTTAGGATTGCCGGTACCCAGAAGACCTATTGCGTCGAAGAAGTGATGAAGACGAGCAGGTAGGGGATCAAGCGCGACTGGACAAGGCGAATCGAGGAGTAGGAGTTTTTCCACTTTCTCTCCCATAGATTGTAATTTATAGGCAGCTGCATAAGCAATCACACCACCAGCAGACCATCCACCGAGGAGGTATGGGCCTTCGGGTTGTCTGCGCTTGATCTCTGCGAGGTAAAGGGCCATGGCACCGTCAATGCCGCAAGTGAACTCGGTGGGCCTCTTCATGAAAGGGCAGTTCAGACCATATACAGCCATGGTGGGGGAGAGGTTGGGAATGCTGATGTAAGATGTAGCACTGCCTGAGCCGTCGGGGAGCCAGAACAACTTCTTGGTGGCAGTCCTCGCATTTCCTTGCAGGAGTACGGAGGTCGCCGGGGGATACTTCGACAAATCAAACTCAGGCTTAGTATCTTGTTGAAGCTTCGCGTTGACCTGAGATAGTTGGGGAGCGTTCTTAGCCTTGGGTGCCGAGGGCCGGGGTCTTGGAGCAGCTTCAACTTGAGTAGCAGCCTTTGGCCTCATACCAAGAGCATTCTCAACATCTTCGATATTCGCATTGGTGACGAGGAAGGTGGATGGGAGGTCAACACCAGTTTTTTCTCTCAAGGCACCGAGAATGGTCAGACTCATAAGAGAGTCCATACCAAGCTCAGCCAAGTCGGCAGTGTCTGTGATCTCAGTGACAGCCACACCCATTTCCTCGGCTATGATCTGGCGTGCAATGCTAGGACCACTGGCTGAGGCCGCTGCAGTGGTAGATTTTTTAACAACGATCTCAGTGTCTTTACCACAGTCGCTGGCCGCGGAGCTTGGTGCCGAGCTGGGTGGAGTGCTGTTATCATCGTCATCCTCCATGGGTGTTTCAAGATCGGACACAGAGGAATCCTCCGAGTCCGCGTCCGGGGCTGCTCCATCGAAAGCCGAGAAGTACTTCTTCATCGCTCCGACAGTCGATTGGTCAGTGAACAATGTTGAGGGAATTTCCATATCCAGCTCCTCTCGGAACTTTGCAGAGATGGTAAGGGACAATAGCGAGTCGACGCCAAGATTTTCAAAGGCAGCTTCGTCAACAAGCTCGGAGGTGTCAACCTCGGTTTCTTCGGCGATGATCTTCATGACCTTGGAGACTACGGTGTTGCCGGAAGACTTGGGTGTAACCTTGACAATCTTGGTTGTCTTGACCACTTTGGGAGCAGCAACCTTCACAGGTGTTTGAGTCTTCACGGGAGCTGGAGCGACAGCCTTAGTCGGTGCAGGAACTGGAGCACTAGCGGCAGTGACTGGGGCCTTAGCAGCTCCAGCAGGAGGAAGGAAAGTGTTGAGGATCTTGCGAGGAATCTGCTGGAATTTGATGCCGCCAACAACGCCCACAATCTCATCCCCTTCGAAGATGTAGACGTCTCCAATACGAATGTTGTTGGGAGCAGGCTGCATGCGGACGTAAGATCGATACTCCTTGTCTGCAGAGAATGACCGAGCGAACTTCATAGATCCCCAACCATGTGAAATGAAAACGTGCTGAGAAGAGTCGACAAGATCTGAGCCGTTGCAGATGAATCCGGTGATATGGCACAAGCTGTCGACCCAGTAGGGTGCACAGTAGAATTCGCCATCCTTCTCAGTGGTCTGGAATCGGATCTTGGCAGTAGCTTCAGTCTCTTTGCCGTCAAGGATGACCTCCTCCATACCACGGTACTTCTGGTCGTAGTCAACCAAGGCCTTGAAGAGCTTGTAAGCCATGCCTCTGAGAATCTTATGAGCCGCGCCGGTCTCCATTTTCTGCTTGAGCAAGTCCACTTGAGTCTGGACCATGTACTTCGTACGGCTCCAGTCCTCATTCCAGCTGTCCATGTCTTCATATTTCACGAGGCAGTGAGCGTGTTCTTGGATAATCTTGCCCTCGGGCGTCACACTGCGATATTTGAGCACAGCCTGGCGCTGCTCGAGATCCGCAGTAGCCTCCAGTTGAATATATTGACCTTCGGGCGCAGCCGGGACCTTGGCAATAAGAGGTTTGGGTACCTCCATCTTGCAGACATTCATACCGATCTGAGGAGCACCGGGTCTCAACTGCTTGTAGAGGTAATCGCAAACAGTAAGGGCCATGTCGGCATAGAGCGATGACGGGCAAAGAGCTGCACCGTTGACAAGATGACCACTGACAGCTGCGAACAGCTTCGGCTCCGTGATGTCAGACTGGATCACTACGGTCCCGCTATTGGCGTGCAGCTCCTCGTGGACAATCTTCTGGCATGATGTCGTGGAAAGCTTGGATTTCTTTTCAACTACAGGCTCAGGCTTGGGAGCAGGAGCAACCTTTGGAGCCTCGCCCTTGGTTAAAGTCCAGTTATTGTGATAATCGAGCCAGTAGTTCTTGTTATCGAAACTATAAGTCGGCAATGTCAGAAGCTCGTGCGCATCATTGAACTCAAGGTGATATTCGTTGAAGTCAATGCCAACACCAACACTGTACAAAGTGCAGATTGTGTTCGCAACAGTCTTCCACGGGTCCTCGCCACGGCGTAGCGAAGGCGCAGTGACCGGGGTACCACCAAGTGAACTCTTAACCATGCCGGAGGTTACTGGATGAGCTCCAATCTCCAGCCAAGTGGTCTTGTCGTCAAAGACCTTCTCATCCTGACCCGTGGTGAGCGCAGTCCAGTAATTGACGGTCTCCCGGGCATGTCTGGCTAGGTAATCGGGGCCAATGATGCCGGCTTCACGGATAACCTCCCCGGTTAATGGAGACAAAACAGGAACATTGGGTTTGCTGAACACCACCGATGATGCAGCTTCCTTGAACTGGTCGAGGATAGGATCCACTTGGGCGGAGTGGAAGGCAAAAGGAACGCTCAACTTCGTGGCCTTGAATCCGCTGGAGACAAGGATGTCATTGGCTGCATCAAGAATTTCGGCAGCGCCACACAGCACTGTCTCTTCCGGTCCATTCATGCAAGCAATTTCAGTCATCTTCGGACCAAGAACATCAGATATTGACTCGGCGCTGCCTTTCACGGCAAGCATGCCATGGGTATAGGCTGTGCAGTTCGCGACCAGCAGTTCGGCTCTTCGCCCAACCAAGAAGATCATATCGCTGGCTGAAATGACACCGGCAACGTGAAGAGCAGCATACTCTCCCAAACTGTGACCGATGACAGCGGTAGGAATTATGCCCCAAGCTTGCCACATACGTGCAAGAGCAACTTGAATGCAGGCCATGCCGAGTTGGACAACGACAGGTGAAAGAGTCTGGACATCGGTGCCATCGAGCAGAGGCAAGAAAGACGGCAGACCTTGGATTCTGGCGAGATTGTCGAGGTGGTCGATCTCGGAGCGGAATGATTTGAGGTCCTGGTAAAACTTGTGACCAAGCCCGGTATATTGGGAGCCTTGACCGGTGAAGGTGAAGGCCGTCTTGGTAGCGACCATTGAGATGGGGCTGTAAGATTCCTTGATCTGAGCCTTGAGTAAATCTTTGACCTTGTTCATCTCAGCAACCGGGAATGCAACACGGTAGTTGTGCTGAATACGACGAGCTGTTGTGGTGTACGCAAGACTGGGCAAGGTGGTCTTGGGGTTGTCATCAAGATACTCGATCAATCCCTGGATATTGCGTTTGAGCGAAGCGATAGACCTGGCTGTAACAGTAACAACGTGCGTCGACCGGGTATCAGTACCGGAAGGCTCAACACGCAATGGACCATCTTCCAGCAGGAGGGCAGTGTTTCCTCCGGCAGCGCTGAAGTTATTCAAGAAAATTTTACGCTTCTGAGCTCCTTTCCTGGGTAGAGGAGTAGTGACTACCGGAATGTGGACATTACGCTCACCCAAGTCCTTGGGGAAAGTCTTGTTCATTACACCCTTGATCCCGACATTGGCAGGAATAGCACTCTTCTGGAACATCATCATAACCTTGATAAGCGCGTTGACACCAGAAGCAGCCTCGGCATGTCCGATATTGGCCTTGATGGCGCCTAGGTGCAAAGTCTGTTCGGGAGTCCGTCTTCTGTTGGGAGGTGCGAAGGCGTTGGTGACGGATGTCATCTCGATCCCATCACCAGCCTGGGTACCGGTACCGTGCATCTCGACATAACTGATTTCGTGTGCGTCGACGCCAGCATTCGCCAAGACTCTCTTGTAGAGGTATTCTTGGGCCCCAGCGTGTGGATGGGTGATAGAGACAGCTTCAGCAGAGTGGTTGGTAGCTGCAGCGAGGATGACGCCAAGGATATTGTCCTTATCGGCAATCGCATCTTCATAACGTTTCAAGATGACACTAGCACAGCTGTCGCCACGGCAATAGCCGTCGGCGTCGTTGTCATAGGTCTTGCAGCTACCCGTCTTGGACAAGAACTGGCCCTTGCTAAGACCGGAGAAAATGTCGGGATTGGTCAAAACGTTAAGTCCCCCTGCCACAGCTGTGTCGCAGTCTCCGGCCCACAACGAGGTGCAAGCGAGCTGAATGGCTGCAAGACTAGATGAACAGGCGGTATCGACGCTGAAGGATGGTCCAGAGAATTTGAAATAATAATTAATGCGTCCGGGTGCGAACGCGCGGACACCACCAGTGATGAAGTAAGTATCAACGTTCTCCGACGCATTGATTTCACGCCAGTCGTCCGAAGTTTGACCATAAAAGGTACCGATTCTTTGGAGTTTGGTCGAGGGTGTCCGATTTGGCACGTATCCTGACATTTCGAGAGCTTCATAAGCCGTGACTAGAGCTAATCTACCCATAGGGTCGGTTTGCGCTGCCTCTCGGGGAGACATGTTGAAGAAGCGGGGATCGAAGAGACCTGGTTCTTCAATGAAGCATCCATAGGGCGTATGGCTTTTGTTCTTTCCCTTCCCAGACGGGTCGACGTGGGCTTTGGCATCGAACCGATCAGGAGGAATTTCTCGGTGGACGTCAAGTCCTCTCTCAAGCAAGTCCCAGAGCTTCTCGTGACTAGCAGCATTTGGAAAGCGGCCGGCCATACCAATGATGGCAACCCTATCGTTTTGAGTGCGTCCATTGGTAGCCTCGAGGTGAGCGCCCCAGGAAGATGAATCTTTTACAACCACGGACCTCTGTCCTCCTGCCTTCAATGCAGATAAGAGACTGTTCGCAACATTGGAGGCACCAATAGCGATGATCCTGCATTGGGTGTTGCTGAACTCGGTTACCTGAGAGACGCACTCCTGAAGAAGATGATCCCATCTAACCGGCTCGAGAAGCATTTCCCTCAGGACGTTTTCGAACAGCTCGAAGGTATTATCGACCGCATGGCATTTGCCCGTAACTGCCGAGTGGATCAAGCTAGCAGGGCGGAACGAAGCGAGTATCTCGCGCGGTTGCCCGCTCAAGATGCGCTGGATGTCCGCATCGCCATACAGATGGCTTGCATGGTAGGGTGCATAAATCGGGATCGGCACTCGAGTGTTGTTGGAAAGTGATTCCGACTCCTTGAAGAAGCGTCGTGTGGTCGCTGGAGGCCCACTGATGGTGACGGCCATGATACTGATCGCGCTGAGATATACGCGGCTGGAGGTGGCAATACCTTTCGCAGTGTTGAATTCGTCGATGGCAGCCTGCGACTTCTGCTCTGATGTTCCGGTAACGATAGTAGACCAACTCTCGCGGGCATCTTGGGTTTGTTCAACTGCAGACTTGGCCGCGGCTACGCATGCACCAGCACGGAAGGCGATTCTCACGGCTTCAACACCCAGGTTGACCAACTCCGTTAGCGACTTGGCGGAAGCCACGGCGGAGGCAGCCAGAAGACCAGTGCAAAGACCAATGATGCGCGTGTTGGATGCATTTGGCAGCTCCTCCGGATTCTCCTCGAAATACCTAGGACAATTAGTTGCGTCGTTCGCTGCAGGACAACGTGCAAACTCACCCCAGATAGTGCCCAATTTGGGCGATGGTAACAAGGGAACTCTCGAGTTGGGGCAGCCTTAACTCCTTCTCAAAGTACGCGTCCACCAGATGTTGCACCGTCAAGAAATCAGGAACGAGGTCTCGCTGGCTACGAGGCAATTGCCTGGTTTCCTCCCGGAGGACGACGCTGACGCGTTCAAGGAAAGTGCACAACAAGACATTTTCCTTCTTGTGGATGATCTTTTTCAGAAGCGGGCCTTGATCGGCGGTTTGATCACCGAAAAGTAGAATATCCATAGCGATTGAGGTTTCGTTGAGGATAACAATTTGAGAATGTATAGTGACTTTGGTGTTGAAACCAGAAGGTAGTCTGTTTGATTAAGGCGGCAAACAGATACTCTGGTACGTCGGCTTCTGAGTTTAGGGTTCGTGTGAAAATAATTATAGTCCGATCAAATAGCGAGTGTTTTGTTCCAGTACTTCTCTTAGACGGTAGAAGATGTATTAGCGAATATTGTAATGAAAGGATTGTCAGTCCAGCAACGGGTTGGCGGCCCAGTTGTCGGATGTAAAGATGGTACAGGATAGAAAGAGGTTGGATGGTGCGGGAAGAAGATAGTATTAATACCCAGCTCCTGCATGAGGAAAAGCTACGATGGCATGGACTCGATCTCAATCGATCATAGTACGCCTCGGGTACGGATCTACGCAAAGTGGACACGGCTTGCAGGGCTCCACGAGGCTTCGCTCTATCAAGGTAGCCATAAATGTATCCCCTGTAGCGAAGTGACGTGAGTCCGTATGCAACGGGGCTCCAGTAAGGCTCAATCCTGGTTAGCCGGGAGGGTACAGAGCGCACATGGCGTGTAGAAGATTTGATTTCGTCCGGGTCCGCATAATCATTCTAGCTTCTAGTAGACTGCCTAGGGCGCCGGTGGAATCAGCCGCTGGTGAACCGGGCGTCCCCCTCATCAGCGCCATAGCAGATCAGTAAGCGCAAATTGAAGGGATGAGCAATAATATGGATAACGGTGATAGGGTCGTCAGAAGAGCGCAGGTGGTTGACAACCGTAGATTGCTCGGCATCAGTGAGTGGGGATCCGTGAGACTTGCTACAGGACAGCCACTCTTCACATCCAGTTAGAGGCTGGGAGAGGCCCACTAGGCCCCTGCTTTGATTGTTCCCGAAAGACCCTCGAGATATGTGGAGCAGTGTTGAAAATGCTTGTGGCTAGTTTCGCATTTGGTCTGTCATGAAGGGTTTGGGTACGAAGTTACATCAGCGACTGTCTGAGGATTTTCCGAAGACATGGATATGTAGACCGTGCGATTACGGCAAACTCTGACTGGACGAGGTTTCTGGGACAAACCAGGGGGGGATAGAAGATGTAAAGCCTGCCGTAATGCAGATTGAGCATCCGGTCAAATTACATAGAGGTCAAAGAACTTAGCAGGTGAGGTTCTCCTCAGAAGGTGGCGGTAAACTGGAACTAACCCCTTGGGTAACCCGCCCAGCGCCACAAACGCAATTTCGATCGTGACATAACTACCTCACACCAATTTACACTTGTCTCTATTACACATCAACACAGCAAAACCGGTATGGCTAGGCTTCGCGCTTGCCATTGTCGAAATTAAGGGTATCCCTAAAATCGCTGCCGACTTTGAAATGCACTCATTTACGTCCTATTCTTATTCTGCAAGCCCCAAATCGGGACTCTCGGTATGTTACTGCGTATCACACAGTACATGTCTGGACTAACACTTCGTAATTAAGGTACCTGAGAATTCTTGGTTGACGCGGACGAAAGGGGTCCTGGCAACGGTAAACTGTTGAGATAAAGTCGATTAAGGTTGCGGTGTGGCTAGTCGGGGAGTGGTGGTGGCGGGTCACTAACACTACCTAATCTGGTCACGAAAGTATTTCCGTAACCCACACGGGGTAGATCACTCCACCTCAGGTAGTAGGTACACTCTGCTTGTGCTGAATGGTTCCAGCACCTTTGCGACGAGGTTCCCATGGATTGATCACACCATAGATGGATTTCGCGGGCCATTCGTGCCCCTACGACTGACGGCATGAAAACTTGTCAATCAAGGCGGCTACGGCTTCGTACCTGCGTATCTGACAAGCCGAGCACATCATAGTGGCTCGGAAGTCCGCCGGCAACTTTACAGTCTATCTGAGTATTGCCATGTCTGTAACAGACGTTATGCTCGTTTAGACATGTGATTAAGCCTAAGAGCACTATTTACAGAGCCCTAGGGACGGTCGAGACGAGAGCTCTATGAGAGTAAATAGCGCAATCGAAAAAGGGCTTAGCGGCAGCCCACGTCCAGTTTGGGTTTCTAAATGATGCCCCGACTCTCTGATGTTTGATTTCTCCACTAGCGCCACTGCAAGTGGTGTATCCGGGAGCCAGATTAAGCTCGACGCCGCGTGCAGCGATGCTGTGTATATTTGGGATCATTATTGTAGATCTGTGTTGCAGGGCTTCAGGTACCGATTTCTCGCCCTTTCAACATTTTCATTTTGCCACTGGCGTTTGGCCATGAGGTTCGAGGTAAGTTCGTTCAACCTTCACGTCGAGCAACTGGTATTGTTGAGGATAATTGTCCTAATAAATCAGACCTATTCAGGCCCCCACTGTCAGACCTTCTAGACCGCGTTATCGCACACAACCTTAAGTGCCACCGGTAATCCTTCCGGAAAGAAGCCGGGTTGAAGGATATCTGCCCTTAGGACCTTCCTTGGCTGCAGGCTCAAGCTTATGTATATGTAGGCGCTCAGCCTACCTTGCTGTTTATACTGTGCGGCAGCCTCGGTCGACAATGCTGCTACTAAATCGAAATATTCGAATACGTACCGCAACAGAATCACTCGTTCGACGCGATACCAGAATATTCTAAGATGGCCAGCGGAACAAACCTCATCTCATGTCACCGCGAAAGTCTCTGAGGATCGAGTATCTCAGCACCAATTCGTGCCAGGTTGAAAACATCACGCAACATGAATATTACCAGCGGTCAAAGGGTATCTTACTGTTCTACGCTCTGCAAGGCCGCAAATGTAGGATATAAAAGGACTTAATTGGAGTAGGCCATCTGGTGGATTTCACCACCTATAGCTATGTTTTAGAAAGGATGTCAATCCGCAGAGCTCATCGAGGGATCTGGGTATTTCATAGTGTTCTTGGGCACACGTATGCTCGCTGTCGATATTCCAGTGTCCACAATGCGATTAATGTATTCATTTACATATATTTGTGCAGCGCATGTACTTCATATTCAAGCGGCGTGTAAGGCTTGGCCAAGCGGAGGGTCCTCCAGATAGAAGTAGGTTGCGACACAACGTAACTGTCCTTACTCCTTTCGCGGTTCTCATCCCCCACAACCGTGCGGAGTAGACTCCAGCTCCATGCGGCGCGGTCGTACCTTGCGATTCACACCCTCTTGCAAAGCTACCCCAGCTAACACATGCCACTATGGGACGCCGCTGAAATCCACTCTTCCAGCGTTTCCAGAAAGCCGGTCGTAGGGCAATAATAGCAGACGCCATGTTCTTAAACCCTGCGAGCGCTTAGAGTAGTGTTCATTATTCGGGTTGCGCAGGAACAGCTTCGAGAGCCGTTTTCGGACTGTTTATCCTGGTTTAGCTCGCGCTTATGTACCCACCTCTTAACCACAAGGAGACTGGGAAATTCTAAGACATTGCTTGTAGGCCAGGTCCGAGCCTGCGTTGCGCTTTCGGTTCGATACCTGAGATCTACGAGGAGAGCCGGAGGAGTACGGAGAACTGGGGTACATTCAGCCGAACTGCATGGCGCAATTATTGCCCGTAAGACGCCGCTGGAGACTCCCTGGAGCCCGCGAGTAGGCCCAGCGCTGCGGAGTAGACAGCCCGTGTGATTTTATTGTCGATAAATGTTCCTATGCAGATGGACATCGAACAGTCTCCTAGAATTCCTCGGATAGACGCCCGGATAACTACCTTACACCATGCGGCAAGGGCAGTTCTTGAATTAAGGTTCGGGCGTTCCTGACGCAACCCCACGGGTAGATTCGGTGGCGTCCCGCGTCCGAGATCTTCCTACCAAGCCAGTCCCAGTTGGGTAACTAGGTACAGTTCACAAACTCCCATACCTAGGTACTTCATACGCACAGAAAACCAAACATGGAGGCAGAGCTCAGAGCTCAAATTCCGAATATCGATCCGATCGTGTCAGATTACTCTGTTGGTTATCTGAACCATGCGGCGAACGCTTTATTGTTGCAGCCATCTGGAGGTCCCCCCGACAGTTCGCCGTTAACTGATGCTACTTCTGTCATCACTGCGCTCCTGCTGTCCGCATCTGGAAACTTTTCACCGGAAAACGAGACTGTTATTCGTAGCTTGGTGGAGAAGTGTGTCTCCAGACTTACCGCGCAGAATGGGCTAGATGGCGAGCGACGACAGCTGGCACCATCAGCGAGAAAGCTTGAGCAAGCCATCAGTGTTGGCTCACAGCGTAACGTATCTTCGACACTAGGGTTGACAAGTGGAAATGTTGATCTTGAGTCTGCCAATGCCAGGAAGGTGGAATCCAGGGTTGATAGGAAGAAACTGGAGAAGGCAGAGCGTAAGATTCAAGCGAAGCAAGAGAGGAAGGTCATGAAGAATGTCGAATACGAAGCCTCCCGACTCCTCCAGCAGCCATCGGAGACACAGTCCTATGAAGAGTTTTTCATGGCCGTTAATCCGCTGCAACTGGGATCTGATTCTACATCGAAGAGCAAGGACATCAAGGTCGAAGGCATTGACATATCCATTGGTGGCAAACGAATTCTTACCGACACAATTCTTACCTTGGCGTACGGACGGAGGTATGGTCTTGTTGGGCAAAATGGTATTGGTAAAAGTACACTACTTCGGGCGCTGAGTCGCAGAGAAGTGGCAATCCCAACACACATCTCTATCCTTCACGTTGAACAAGAGGTACGTGCATCCAGCTCACTCGTCTGAGTTAGCTGTCGCTCGGCTATCCCGGCAGCAAGGAGTAAGCTAACGGTAGCTGCGCATAGATCACAGGCGATGACACCCCGGCGTTGCAGGCTGTTTTGGATGCAGATGTCTGGCGAAAACATTTACTTAGAGAGCAAGATGTGAGCATGCCGGCCTACCCTCACTGATTGTCACGCTGACTTCAGCCAGAAAATAACGAAAGAGCTTGCTCAGCTCGAGGCTGATCGGTCCTCCATGGCCGATACATCAGCCGATGCTGCTAAGCTTGATAAGCACCGGGAAGGACTTGATATCACGTTGAGCGACATTCACGCGAAGCTTTCAGAGATGGAGTCTGACAAGGCCGAACCGCGAGCGGCCAGTATTCTAGCAGGGTTGGGTTTCTCTAAGGAGAGCCAACAGCTTCCAACAAAGACCTTCTCAGGAGGCTGGCGGATGAGACTTGCTTTGGCTCGGGCACTATTTTGTGAACCTGACCTTCTGCTTCTGGACGGTAAGAGTGTCTGACGGGAATTTGCAAAACCTATATTAACGATTCAACTAGAACCTTCAAATATGTTGGATGTACCTTCAATAACATTTTTGTCTAACTACCTTCAAAGCTATCCGAGTACCGTACTTGTTGTCTCACACGACCGCGCATTCCTCAACGAGGTCGCTACGGATATTATCCATCAGCATTCGGAACGGCTTGATTATTACAAGGGAGCAAACTTCGGTAGGATTTCCGAAATCTTACCTGATTTTAGCTCTTAGCTTACTTCGTGTCAGATTCGTTCTACGCTACCAAGGAGGAACGTCGGAAAACTGCTAAGCGAGAATACGAGAATCAGATGGCACAAAGGGCCCATCTTCAAGGTTCGTGTTCTTGGTCCCGTGCAGCTAGGTAAATGGTGCTAACTAAGTCGTAGCATTCATCGACAAATTTCGGTACAATGCCGCGAAGTCTTCGGAAGCGCAATCCAGGATTAAGAAGCTGGAAAAAATGCCCGTCCTTGAGGCGCCCGAGAATGAATACATAGTACACTTCAAGTTCCCCGAAGTTGAGAAGCTCTCACCTCCGATCATCCAGATGAGCAATGTCTCATTCGGCTATACTCAAGACAAATTGCTTTTGAGAAATGTCGATTTAGATGTGCAGCTTGACTCGCGGATCGGCATCATCGGACCAAACGGAGCTGGTAAAACGACTGCGTTGAAACTACTCATCGGTGCGCTGCAACCTACTTCTGGTCTGATATCACAGAATGGTCGATTGCGCATCGGCTTTTTCGCTCAGCATCATGTTGACGCACTGGACCTGAACACCAGCGCTGTTGGCTTCATGGCCGCAAAGTATCCGGGCAAATCCGACGAAGAGTATCGCAGGCATCTCGGGGCGTTTGGCATAACTGGCATGACCGGCTTGCAGAAGATGGAGCTGCTGTCTGGAGGGCAAAAGTCGCGTGTCGCTTTTGCATGCTTATCGCTCACCAACCCCCACATCTTAGTCCTTGACGAACCATCCAATCACCTGGATATCGAAGCGATGGATGCACTTGCCACAGCTTTGAGGAACTTTCAGGGCGGCGTAGTGATGGTCAGCCACGATGTAACAATGCTGCAGAATGTCTGTGATAGTCTGTGGATTTGTGATCATGGGACTGTGGAGCATTTTGATGGAACGATCAAGGATTATAAGAGACGAATTACGGCGCAAGCGAACGAGGCTGGCGTAGTGCAGGCGCAGTAGATACCAACTTCCTACTATCGGAACGCCATTCATTCAGCCTGATGCGTTTCAGGCAATGCCGCCTAAGTGGCGGAGCACTAGGATTGTTCGAGTAGTCGACAAAGCACTCCGCGAGGCGCACTGCATCTACCGGAGGTTCCTTGCTCCTCTATCGCGGAAGTTGTCTCTCGAAAGGGTCCGAGTGGTCTCAAAGTGGGCCTATATAGTTTCAAGTTATCCTACATACAGTAAAACTTGTCCACAACGAACCTGGATATAACGACACCATACAAATAACTTGGCCTAAACGTAAGGCTCTCCAATCCCAACAGGGATTAATTTGTATGGGCTTCACCTATTTCTATAACGAAAACTTCGTTATTACGAAACTTTTCGGCCTGGCTGGGCAAGCCCCAACACTTCGTTGTGGAGAGGTTCTACTGTATTACTGTCGTTTTCGTGTGTTGTGGCATTGATTGCATTTATGGCATAAACACAACTTTTTTTGAGCATTATTCTAAAACCTACTAATCTTAAGATAACTCTATAACCACTAGGACTATAGTAATAATATTTAGGATATATATATAAGATAGTAGAATCTATATACTGTATTAATTTGAATTTAAGTTCTTCTAAATTATAAGAGTTATTCTTAATTCTATTAATTTATAAAGCTGAGCGCGGGGCCTAAAGGCTGCCAACTAAACCTTGAGGGGCTGCTTGGGGGGTTGCTCGAGGCACTCACTGGCACCTAAAAGCGTGCCTCGGCCTACTAATAGAGTATACTTAGGTATTACTAAAAGTCTTATTATTCTATAAATATAAAAGAGTTAATTACTAAAACTATTTAATAAGCTACTAAAGATATCTACCTAGTTACTAGTAAAATTTAATAATATTCTACCTAGGCGTTGTAGAATTATCTTAAGATTAGTAGGTTTTAGAATAATGCTCGAAAAAAGTTGTGTTCTCATGCCATAAATGCAATCAATGCCACAACACCCGAGAACGACAGTACCCCACAGGATCGACCTGTAAGCGAGGCGATCGACGTTGTGGAGTTGCCGCAGAGCCTCACACCTTCCCCTTTGCGTGACACCGTCTCCAGCGCGCTTTCTTCCCGTAGTTTATGCCGTCTAGCATAGTCTACGTTCGTAGGATTCATGCTCTCCTCAAGTTGTCGCTGCGGCTTAGTCCTTCTCCCACATCCGCTTAAGCTTCGTTAGCCGGCGCACCAGTTACCAAACCGCAATAAACACCCATCGGTCAATCAGCACCTTGTCTTCGCCAAGGAAGCAGAGTAACGGTTCGTCCGTGCACCTTCGCAAACCTGCCACTTCTTCTATCGAGTCGAGCCTGTGCAGTGACCGGCATTCGGACGCTGTCCATCTACCGCCTAGTTTCGCGGCACCTGTCTCTTCCGCATCCTCGAGGCCACCACCTTTCTCTTCTTTATACGTAGCCAGTCCGCATCGTGAGGCGACATCCACAGATGATATAGTGATAAGCAATTCTGCTTCTCTTACTATCTCGGCGGCGGCTCCCTCATTCAATTCAACACCCATTCTCAGAGCTCACGGGAGTGCTCCAGGCCCGGCTATCACCTCTGGTTCTGTGTCCTCGTTAGTATACGTCGCCCCTCGCAGCCAGCAACCCTCTTCATCAAGCGCTGCAGCTGAAGTCAAGGCGGCTCTACCTCGTGACACCAAGGAACGGTCTCAAAGCAAGGACTTAGAGGACGGAGAACCGCCTCCGCCTTACTCAGAAGGATCAAGTCCGCTAGAGTCCTTTGCCTACGTAATGGCAGCCGCTGGGGGAGTGGCAAGCATCATAACCCAGGTTTCACAGGGGGCTGGATCCCCTATAAATACATTGGGCGGTAAGACGGAGCGCTTTTAGGTTAAGACATGGAACATGCCAAAGCTGACGCTATCGTGGTGGTGCAGGAGGATCCGATGAAAACCTCACACTTGAGCTCAGGTTTGACTTTCTCGATTCCAGAGCCGCAATGTAGTGCTGATGGTCTGAAGAGGCACACGCTTCACCCTTTCAAGAGACGAGCTTCTCACGCTTCCGGAATTCGTCCTACTTTCCCTTTTCCCAAATGGCCTCTTACCAGACGGGCAGATGAGTACGTACAATGACGGTGATATATACCCAGTCGACGTCAGTAATCCACCAGCGTCCGTCTCTAAAAACATTTCCCATATAATCTTCACTCTGTCCCATCCTGCATTATATTTATCTGACCAAGTATTTCATACACAGTATGATCCTATGTCTCTGAAATATATGCTGGAGTTCTTCCGGCACGTCGCCCAAACTATACCGACCTCGCCGTCACCTACCGCCTCACCGGAGCCAGAAACAGTGCCAATTGAGCCAATGCATGGATCGGCAGGAGATATGTTGAGGGATAGGGCTGGCATAATTGTTCTAAGGGAGGATTTGGACTTTTATGCCATTCCCCCGAGGCGAGGGATTGAGTCGGAGGAGATGATGGAAGTTAAGAGAGCGGCGAGCAAGAAACTGTTGAGGCAAGATGGAATCTTTTCAGGCTTGAGGAAGAGCGAGGAGCCGGGCAGTACGGAGCAGCACCTCATTGAGATGTTAACAGCTGGGTGCGTGCACTTGTAACCTGCAGATGTCAGTGATATTAGTTGGCACTAGTAATGACTATCTACAGTGGCTTCAAACACGACGACTCTTGGGGACACAGGGCAGCGGAGCCACACAAAGCCGTGATCTGCAGTATCGCCTTGGCTCGGTTGCGGACCGATATCAAAGGTGCCGATTTCGCAAACAGCAATGCGCTGGGCATGGCACAGAAGCTTCTACTGTTCTGGCGAAAACCTGCTAGGAGGTGTTGGTGGGAGGGCGTCGAGCTGGAGGACGTCGAAGGGGTAGAGGGTAAATTAAAGGTCTGGATACGGAGAGTTTGGACGCTGGAAATGGTAAGGAGCCTTCAACTGCAAGGTGTAAAGTACTCGCTGACTCGACTTCCAGAGCGTCATTGGCCTTCGTTAGGTGCATTGCATAGAGCGGGTTGCGATTTGAAGGCCTCTCAGCCCGTCAGCATTTGGAGAGCTAGAAGCTTGGTGCATTATAACCTCGCTACTGTGATGCAGCTATGCATAGAATCAATGTGGACAAAGCGCTTTGAAAGTCAATAGTGATTTTCCGTGGATGACGAGGCCTGTTTGGGCACGTGTAACTTGAGACCTGCAATCTACTCTTTTCCGGCTCAACGAGACAAGAAACAAGCACTCACAATCCAAACTGGGGCTGATTATACGCTTTCCATAATACTCTCTCCGTCGGCGTGATTTACCTAGGTGCTTTTAGGGCTGCATCAAATAGCCCGCATCCCACGTCCATACCTATATCTCGTCCGAGACGTGTGTAGATGGTCGCCTGTTCAGGACTAGTATTCGTCTGTAGCTTCACTCGAAATTACCTCGAACAGAAAGAACAAGCTTAAGCTATGAGCACGTCAATTGGGCCTTGGAGAGCAATGATACAGCTTAACGGTTATTGAATAGTTCGCCGGCCTTAACTGAACAGCGAAGGAGGCACATGAACATGCGGTCCCATCGCGATTCTGCATGAGCGTAATATCGAACACTCATCAGGAAAAGTAGGATGGCAGATTTCCCTAGCAAGTTGACCTCCCAGAGGCCCTCAGCCGTTCAAAATGGCTGCTAGAAGGCTGTGATACCAGACGTAATCTATTCGTGTGAAAGAGCTGGAGGCTGACGGGCCTGAGGTGCTAGCGACCTCCGGAGACGCCTTTCAGTGTGCAGTGCCTTTCGACAACTTGTTACCGGTATGGCAACACAATAAGACAGTGATCATCACCATGTAAGGAGCGTGGTCATCACATATAGAGAGGATGATAATCAACATGTGAAGGGCGTGTTCATCAACATGTAAAGAGCTTGATCATCAATATGTCAAGAGTGTGGTATATCAACATATGAGGCGTCTAGCAATATATTGTGTTCTACGCGGAGCTTTTGTCACGATTCCAATATGCTCTTGTTCGGAGGCCTGAAATCTCGGCCGTGCTGAATCACTAAGACAGTGCAAGCAGCTAGGAATGCAATGAGCCAGTTAGCTTGAACCAGGCAGTCGGGTGCGAACATGGTTTGGAGGTCGTCCACTAGACACCGGATGGAGGCCGAGGCCATAACTCATTACGCACGATGCCTACGTGCGGGGGAGGTCGTTTCTGGAAATATGTTGGTGATGCGCCAGCCAACTCGTATGATTTTGCTCACCAGCCGGACTGCATAACTGTTTTAGTGTGGTGCCATCGCCAGTAACAAGTTGTTAAACGTACTACACACTGGAAGGCGTCTTGGGAGGTCGCCAGCGCCTTAAGGCCTATTATAATACAGCTCTTTCACACAAATAGATTATGTCTGGTATTACAGCCTTCTAGTAGCCACTTTGAAGGGCCGAGGGCCTCTGTATATAGACTGTATCAGTTGATCGCCTGCATCAACAATTTGGAAGTCACGCACCCACGCGCACATGCACATCTAAGAATCATCAGATAGGAGAAGTAGACGATACTCAGTCACACATTAAACGGTTACGAGTACAGTAAGGGTTCGCGGACAATTGTCTGAAGACGTAGGATTAATTTAGTAACAGCTTACAGACAAAACCTTCCTTTGTATTTCATTGCTATTTCGCAGATTTGGCACAAAGATCTACTGATCGCGTCTATTGTAATCCAGAGGGAGACAAGATACAAAATATGCAGAGATAATAAACGTCCCTAAAGAGTTCATGTAGACTACCAAGCCCTCTACTTACTACCGACGACGCCCGCATTTTCGGGCCAGTGTCCTACTCTGCCGTCCTCAGTCGTCGTTCCATAGATCCATACTCTCATCAGTGTCTTCCGCGTCACCCTGCTGCAACAAGCTCCTCTTGCTGTTACGATTGGGCAATAACTCTTTCGCTTCGCTACGGATGATATTGCTTTCCTCTTTGCGCTCTAAATTGCGGTCACCGGTGTCATGGTGCGTGTCACTTTCAGAGGCCAACTCTGTGCTTGTCCTGTTGAGAGTTCGGCGACGTCGCAGCAAGGGCGGCGTCGACGTGGGAAAGTTGGGAAGCGGGTAGGGAGAGTATGCTTGTGAGCCTCTGCGGGTGTACTTGCGCTGGGCGGAAGATGGGACATCTGGGTTAGTAGTAGGAGTAACAAGCGGGTCGTTATCGTCGGGCACCTCCTGCATCTCCTTCTTCTCCTGCTCTTTGGCTACTGGACGAGTCCGGTGCGCCTTTATACGCCGCTCACCGTCAGCGATACGACTGTGTCTCACAACTGCGCTTCCAAATACTCCTCCGGCCTTAACGCCTTGGCGCGACATGTAACCCACGATTTCCGCTTGCCGCTCTTGAGGGTCGGGATAGCTCTGGACTACTTGGGCTGCGCTGTGGGATATTATGCTGTTTGGGTTGACGCCACCAGGCCAAGAGGGGACCTTTGGGGCCTCGGATGATATGGGTGCCTGATGTGCTGAGTCTTTGGCAGACGGAGAGCGGGCACGTTCACGATCTGTACGAGAAGGAGGGTTTGAAGGCATTTTCTTGCTCCGGCAGGTTCTGTTTTAAAGGATGGGCTATGTTTCAAGTGATGGGTGTAGATGTTTAGTGATGTGAGAGGCGAAGGTCCGTGAAGCGAGTCGTATTTTGGAGCGCCGGTGATTCTGGTCGGGAATCGCAGGACGGTGTACGAATCACGGTGTTGAGGATTCACGTACAAAGAGACGATTTTCTGCAAGGATGTGGAAAGGTACTTTCGTTTATGTGAAGAGTGCAGCCATGTCTGCCTTACCAGTGACTAAATCACTCACATCGGCTCTTGCTATCGAATGAGGGATCGTAAGCCGACAACGAATCTGCCTGGATAGATTAGATTTCAAGATTTCTACAACAGAACACAATGCTCGGCATCTTTAATCTTCCTAACTAGCATGTTAGACAGCGATGCTGATCTTCATAGAGAATACAGGTTTGTCTAAACAGCTATAGTGCTGTTTCTTTCACACTTTTCACGGAATTGGACAAAGCGTCTGCAGTACAATGACGCTCAACCAGAACGACGTTTTGGAGGCGTTCTCATTGACTTCTGTGCTTTTGGTAACCAAAGTAGTTTCGGCTTATGGGAAGTTCTGGGGGCCCTCAGTACTCCAAGGCGGTAAGCTTAGGAATCACCGATCCCATGAGAGAGCCTAACTGCCTTTCGTGCGCTATCCGTCGCAAGTGTCTGATGATTTACACAATGGATGCCTTGAGGCACTGAGCTCTGTACACAATATCCAAGCACACACAATAAATTGCTGTGCCAGCGAACTGTGCGAGTGCTAACGGATGTCGTGAACGTACATCGCGATCTAAGGTATGGTCCTCTTTGACTGGAGATGGAGCTCCGAAAGAATGGATCGGCGAATGAATAGAAGCCGTCCATGTTGTTTACGCCCCGCGGGGACCGCACGACCCTTGCGCAAATCCCTGTAACACTCGCCGGACAATCTAAAGTGCCGGAGACTTTTATGAGCAGAAAAGATACTGTAATCCCGCAAATCCATACACTGATCTTTTACTCAAGCACAAAGTCTTTACTCTACTTCTACTTCTAGCCGGTTATCCAGACCAGTCCAAATACTACAAACAACATCAGCAAATATGAGTGCGCCCGCTGCTAAGTATAAAGTTGCCGACATCAGCTTGGCGGCCTTTGGCCGTCGAGAAATCGAGCTCGCCGAGAATGAAATGCCGGGATTGATGGAAACAAGGAACAAATACGCAACAGAGCAGCCATTGAAGGGAGCGAGGATTGCGGGATGTTTACACATGAGTATGTTATGAGATTTCTAGCACAAGAGGCAACAGGCTGACGCATCTCCCTTTCTAGCCATTCAGACCGCTGTGTTGATAGAGACATTGAAGGCCTTGGGGGCTGAGGTTACGTGGACGAGCTGCAATATCTACTCCACGCAGGATCATGCAGCTGCCGCCATCGCTGCCTCAGGCACACCTGTGTATGTATGCCATGCGCACGTTTGGATGAGTACTAATGTTGTTCAGCTTTGCGTGGAAAGGCGAGACAGAAGAAGAATACAACTGGTGCTTGGAACAACAGCTAAATGCCTTTGACGGTGGCAAGAAGCTGAACCTGATTCTTGATGATGGCGGTGACCTGACTGCCCTGATCCACACGAAATATCCCGACATGCTTAAAGACTGCTACGGTGTATCAGAGGAGACGACAACCGGCGTGCACCACTTATACCGGATGCTGAAAAAGAAGGGAACACCGCATGGCTTGCTTGTGCCCGCAGTCAACGTCAACGACTCCGTCACGAAGTCAAAGTTTGACAATCTTTATGGCTGCCGTGAATCGCTCATTGATGGCATCAAGCGTGCCACAGATGTCATGATTGCTGGCAAAATCGCTGTTGTCGCAGGGTTTGGAGATGTAGGCAAGGGCTGTGCACAAGCGCTGCATGGCATGGGTGCACGAGTCATCGTTACCGAAATCGACCCTATCAACGCTCTCCAAGCAGCTGTATCCGGATACCAGGTGACAACAATGGAGGAAGCTGCTCCTCTAGGCCAGATGTTTGTCACCACAACTGGGTGCCGAGACATCATTGTTGCTGAGCACTTCCAAGTCATGAGGAACGATGCTATCGTGTGCAGTAAGTCCGCCTATTGATGGCTTGCCTAGGCTGAGCTAATCATTGTAGATATTGGGCACTTCGATATCGAGATTGACGTTGCTTGGCTCAAGAAGAATGCAAAGAGCGTGCAGAATATCAAGCCACAAGTCGATCGTTTTCTGATGGACAACGGACACCACATCATTCTTCTCGCCGACGGCCGCCTTGTCAATTTAGGATGCGCTACCGGCCACTCATCCTTCGTCATGTCTTGTTCATTTACGAATCAGGTTCTTGCACAGATAATGTTGTACAAGGCGGAAGACGAAGCGTTCAGCAAGAAATTCCCCGAATTCGGCACCACGGGCAAGCTTGATGTTGGCGTCTACGTCTTACCCAAGATCTTGGACGAGCAGGTCGCCCTCTTACACTTGGAACATGTCAACGCGAAATTGTCGAAGATGACCGAGAAGCAAGCCGAATACATGGGTCTGCCTCACCAAGGACCTTTCAAGAGTGATATGTACCGGTACTAAGATTCTGCGTGCGTCCACCTTCTACTTCAACAGTTGTTTTAAAGCGCAAAAAGTTTTCGTAGAGTTTACCCTGGCATGATACCACGTGCATATGTCTTCAACGGCTTTCGGAACGGAGATGGTCTTTCAACATAGAGCATTGGCGGAACGGAGTCATGGAGTTTCTCTCGGCATGTCAACCATGGCCGAGAGTAACGGGTTTCTAGGTCGTGCGATCAGTAGTTACAGGGGGAGGTGCCCTCCTTAAGTAGGTGGTTTCATTCGGCGATAAGTCATAGCTAGGTATATCTGAACTACAGTAAGAGAGCTGGAAGAACAGTGTCGCGGAACCGCTTGAGGGCCCTCATTGTTCATACTACTGTAAGCAAGTGAAATCTAGCAGCGGTTACATTGCATAGTATACATCTTAATACTTTGCCTTGAGCAATATCCGTAAATACCTTCTGCTACAGCTTAATATCGAAATGCATCAATCCCACATTTTTTCCCGATTAGGTCACGTGAGCGCCCGGCATTCGGATCATTGCATTGCAAACTCCACTGACGTCGACGCGTCTGGCGGGTCGAGGACCTCGACATAGAGCACAAAGTCATTAGTCGGATATAATACTTACGGGACATAAAATGCTGGTGGACTTATACTACACCAGTCTCTACTTATCCATGTCTTCCATTGCTTAAAGACTATGTTAACATCGCCTGCTACCTCATCATACCCTCAGCCATACGCGCCGAACAATGGACGCATATCCTTGTCATCGACGGACAGCGTATTCAATGCAGCTCCAGGACGAGCTGAACCCTCAAGGAAGCGTAAGAGAGGTGAAGATGATGCACGAAACCCGGACAAGAAATCATTCACCATAAAGGTGCGTTCAGCTGCTAGACCTCTCTGCGATATACAGGCTGACAGCCATCCTAGCCGCTAGAGCCTTGCCATTCTTCGATACAACATAGCCCTCAGACGCTTCATCCATTGTGTCTTATACCACGCGCCAACCTTCCTTTGTCCACCCTGGACCCTTGCGGCGCCACTCCCAGCCTCGCTCCGAATAGCTTGTTCTCGGCGCGAATAAAAGAGTTGGAGATGATCGGCGCTGGACGTCCATCCGAGCCTGTCGTACTCATATCCCGGAACGAGGCAAATGGCTCTCTGTTTGCCATTGAACGGGTAGAGCTACACATTTATGCCATATGCAAGCTGGCGGACTGGGTCGAAGTTGGCATGTTGCAGCAAAGTAGCCATCCTTGCAGGTTATCAGTACCGCGTGATGAGCCCTTTTGCACTGGGAACGATCTCTGGTGGTCCAAGGCGAGCTTGAAGAGAGCGGCGCCGACGCCTGGAGCTGACGCTGCATCTCTCCCTGGCGATCGGCCGCAGCTGTCGATGAGTCGCCCACCAGTACCTCTACCAGAAGAGACTACCGATGCGCCAAACTCTCTCGACAACGAAAGTCACTTGCAGTCAGACGATCACCGAGATCCAGTATTAGAGCCAGCTCCCCCGCATCTATCTGCAGTGGAGTGCTATGAACTTATCATTAATCAGTATATGGACACTCTATACCTATCTAAGACATCACTTGCATATTTCGCAAAGGGTCCTCTGTCACGAGTGCGCGCGGCATTCACTGCAAGAAGCGAGCCGCCTTTGCATATTAGTGAACTAGCAACCTTTTTGCGATCACTTTTGCTTAATTCGGCAACCTTTGATAAGAAGCACCTCAAGAAGATACCAGAAATCGTCAAGGACACCCTAGTGGCAAGGACTGACGACAAACAGCAAGAGGAGACAGGGAAGAAAACTCGGAAGAAGTCAAAGAGGACAAAATTGGGCCCTGGAAAAGACGGGCTTTTCCCACATGAAAAGGAGTATATCGGCAAATGGTGGCTTTCGGATGATACGGACACCGAAATCGCAATTGACGCAGACATGCCACGGGAGGACTTGGAAAGGAGAAAGTCAAGGCTGCGGCTAAGGGAAGCACTGATGCAAACAATCCTCATCCTCGAAGTGATGAGCTTGGAGAAGTCACGCTCCCTCATCCCTGAAGCCCCAACAACCGAGGTTCAAGAGCTGTCAAGCCTTCAAATCCAGACGGATATCAGTGCGGGAGACGATTTGAAACTCAAACCACGACAGGATTTGAAGGCTTGCATAGATGTGCTTGTCGACAAGCTTTACATATGGCAGTCGGTTGAAGAGGACGTGCAAATCACTAAGCAGTCAAAGGCTGAGAAGGTGAATGGGATTGGAGCTGAGGACAGTGTCAGTTCAAAGCTGAAAAGCTTCTGTGTTGAAGTTGTCGTCCCATTGTAAGTGCACATCAGTACGTGAATTGTAGAGGTTCTCACATGATTCAAGCTACAATTCGCGCTTGCCCAAGATTGCTAGTATTATTTGTAAGAAGCTCGGAGCCCCCAGCGGATTATCCCCAACCGAGTCTGGATCCGAGTCGAAATCCCATCGTTCGAACAACTTGGTCCCACCTGGGTCTGAAATCCAGCGGCCGCAGTTTCCGAAGAGTCGTAGGGCTTTGCAGCGAGTTGCCACGGACGTTTCTCAAGTGGGCCAGTGCAAGCCTCCTTCATTAACTCGATCTGCTACAGATTCTTTGATACCTGGCCTCAAGGATGAAACTAGCGAGGTGCCTATGGCAGCTATCCCTATGCTGTTGAGTCAGCGTCCTGTGACGTGTCGTGGAGGTCTGCCCCAGCCTAGAAGATCGGTTCATCGCGAGGTAGACTTGCGGGCAGTGTCCACAAGTCATGAAAGCAAATCCAAGAAGAAAAGTCTCATTGAGCAGGAGCTCAGGAATGCCATTTCGATGCTTAAGAAGCCAAATAGAGGGCATGCGGTGAAAGATTATGTTGACTCTGCAGACCAGCGAACTGAAGTGGTTGGACATCGCTCCCGAAGTGAGTATAGCTTGAGTCGAATAGCCATACCTTATACGCTAACAATAACAAGAATCTGCGCATCCCGTACGGAACAGACTCTTCAACTCTGTGCTGGTGGATGCAACGCCAAAGCGCTCTGTAAAGGGACAGAACGTCGATCTGCAGATACCAAGGGAACCCTCTCCGGTCAACTATTTCTCAGGCATCCTTCATTCTAGCAATCCCTGTATACCCTCTTCGGCAATACGGTCTTCGTCTGCTAAGCTTCTAGATGGTGATTTCTGCGTCCCCAGATCCACAGTCCCTTGGCCAAAAACTCATCATGACTTGAGCATTCAAGAAACCCCCTCACGCGGTTCAGCTAAGATTGTTCCTCACATGCTCGCGAGTCCTAACCGCAGTACTATTGCTGCCGCTGCCCCGACTCAGTCAACCCCCCCAAACTTTGCAGCAGACGGAATTACCAGTACGCCTTGCAAGGCCCTAAGACCGATACCGCAGCCGCGAGCGAGATTAACTGAAGCTTCTGGAAATACTGACGGCGGCCTGAAATTCTTTCTGTCGGAGCCGGAACTCCAGCGAGAAGCTTCTAAAACCTACGACTCTTCAGCAATTACCGCTTTCACTTTCACTAGCTCCGCGGCTGGCTCGCCAAATGCAGAGACTTTCCACAGTGGAGAAGCTGGTGGGCATTCGATCTATGACAGCCTAGGATGGGATGACTACGGTGACGAAGTCACTTGAATATCCTTCGCTCCAACTTCAATTAGCCAGGTGAGGCGTAGGGGCGTACGATCCCTAGACTACATAGTAGCGCACTGCCATGATCACCCTCTTTTCCTTAACACGGCGCCAACCACCTGTATCCTTCCCACCTCGGCATAAGCACCCTTTCCGACATCTTCCGGCCACATATCCGGATGGATAATAGTATACTCGTCTAGCTCTGCAGCCTTCATCTCCTTTAGTCGCTCAAGAAACGGATCGTAGCCTGGTTGCTGTATCGAAATAGGGACGCCGGTGTACATCATAAGCAGTCCTTTGTCAGCGAGTATCTTCATACCCTCTTCAATGATACGAAGAGGTAGCGCCAGGCCTTGCTCTCCGCCTCCAGCGGCATAAATAGGCACATTGCCATCTTCGGAAGACGCTATGTAAGGCGGGTTAGTCACGATAACATCGATATCCTTCCTCGACTGGATAGCGGCAAAAAGATCCGACTCGGCAAAGCTCACGTTGCTCTTTGCTAGCTTGGAATTAACGCTTCCTAGTTCGAGTGCTTTTGGATTTAGATCTACGCCCATAACTGTGCTGTCTGGATAAGAGCGGGACATGTGTATAGCTCCAGCGCCGGAACCGCAACATACGTCGACAATACATCTCTGCTTCTGTTGCAGTAGGCGGCTTTGGGCTCGGCGGAGGAAGTCTAGGAAGAAGTATGTGTCTGGGCCAAAGAAAACGGCGTCCGCCTGGTTCGTAGGGAAAGCCGAATGAACATAGTACAGGGTCTCACGGGCTCGGCTTTCTTCTATGTGCGGTAGATAGAAATTAGAGAGACGCAAGGTTGTCTTCTGCAGGCCATCCTCCTCGGTCGTCAGTACAGATGTAGCTCGTAAGTCTTGCAGTAGCTTTGATGGTAGTAACCTGGAAAGCGTCCCTCTAGAAGCGAGATTAGTTAGATCCTAGGCGGGAAGCTGTGCATGTTTACCAACGTACTCGTCGGCAGGTAAGCACCATCCAAAGAAGTCTTCCAAGTTGGTGCTTTGCCGTGTTTCAGAATTGCTACCCCTCTTCTTCACGACTCGAGCCTGTGAGTCTGGAGTAGGGCAGATGAAGGTATACTTCTGCTCAGCGAGGTGCTCTGCCAGACTCAGAAGAACCTCTTGCTTTGGTTTTGCCATGGCGTGGATGAAGCGGACTGCAGACGAGAGAATGAAGGATGAGGTCCGGGGACAATGAGTGGGCTGCTGGTCACTTCATGTCAATTCGAGACCAGAGGTAACCGGCACTTTGAAGGATAATTAGCTAGCTCTAATTGATTCTTGAGGGCAGAATTGAAATTCGGAGTGGTCCATAGAGGGATTGATACACTATGGGGTGCTCCAGTTACTTTTCGCTAGCGATTACGGCAAATTGGATGCACGCGCCTGCGTGATCTTCCACTCCCACTTCGCGTACCTCACCCCATACCTCACTTCATCCACAATATGAGCCCCGCTACGCTTTCCACTCTTGGAGCTCACCTCACCCACACCCAGCGATATTCGTCCACCAGAGCCCCCTTAACGCCCTCCCTCGACCGAAGCGACGTGCATCACTCTCAAACCTTACCATGCCTGGGAGGAAGAGCAACGTATCTGCGCAGAGCAGCGGCGATGGAGAAGACGCAGCTCCTGTCACTGACGGCTTTGGGGTCGAAGTACGTCCACGCGTCCTACCTATAGCCGCTTAGCGGAGCAGTGCTTATTTGCATAACCTGCAGGACCTACTACTCCCGAAATCCATGATCCAGAGGATCGCCAAGGGCGTCCTGCCTCCCAACACATCGATTCAGAAGGAAGCCGTGACAGCTATAACTAAGAGCGCGACTGTGTTTGTGAATTACTTGACTTCTACGTATGGCACACCTTCCCCCTTACGAGGCGAAGTCCGCCAGCAGTCTTACAGGATAAAGTCTGACATTCAATGGTTCACTCAGATCGAATGACAACACGATGCGGGCTGGGAAGAAAAGCATCCCGGCTAAGGATGTACTTGAAGCTCTTGGTGAGCTCGAGTTTGGAGAGTTTCTGCCTAGATTGGAAGCTGAGTTGCAGAGTATGTCCCCTTTACTTCCATGGATCCTACCTCCTGTTTGATTCTGTTCGCATCTACTGTGGCCGCTACCTGGGCGAAAATCCCTTCTGTCGTCCCTAAACTACGCTTATAAACAACTGGAACAGAATACATTAACATCCAATGCGACAAACGCAACTCCTACCGCGCCGGCGTCCGCGTCAGACAACGAGCCGCAAGCAACACAACAGCTCCCGATGGTACAACGCTACCATCAGAAGGCATGACCGTGATTAACGGAAACGGTACACACGCCTCGACCTCTCCTGCGTCAGCTAAAACCACCCCACGGAATGGCCATCCTCGTAACGCCGACGACCCCGATGGGGAACCTGCGCCGAAGAGGGCGAGAACATCCACTCTAGGTAACGGTACTTCTGTGAATGGGGTGCATGGCGGTGGTGAAGGTGACTATGAGCAGGATGAGGAGGAAGGCATGTCGGATCCTGGGGATGCTGTGGAGGACGACGAGGAGGGGCAGGAGGATGAAGATGGAGATGAGGAAGAGGAGCAGGAGGGTGAAGAAGAGGGAGATGAGGAAGGGAATGAGAGTGGAAGGGAGAACAATGAGCTGAGGGAGGATCCGATTGAGGTGAATTCTGGGCCGGATGAAGGCAGCGGGGAGGAGGGGGAGGAGGATGAGGAGCTGGATGACGAGGATAGCGACTGAATCGACCGATATGGTTGGAGCATAGAGAAGAACATCAGCGGCATTGATGGGAGCAGATCAGCAGCGTCGATAGACTTGGCGTGATATACGATGTCAGTCTACAACAAGCGCAAATGACCCTCTATGCTGTGGCTGCTTGGTTGTGATGGAAAGGACATGGTGCAGTTAACGTATCTTTCGTTGACGGATACAAACGCTGTTAGCAATCCCTCTGCCTTCTGCTGTTGCTTAACAGCTTTATGCAATTCACCTGCCTCGGATCGTCTTCATATGTCTACAGCTGAGACATCACATGCTTAGTTAGCTACAGCTTCAGTTATGGGTAGTTGATTAGACTTCAGGCAAGGTGTCATAAGTCCTGGGCCCTTTCATTCCCTTGGGCTGCCCGCAAAGATATACTGGGGCCCTCCTTGAAGTAGATATGATGCCCTCTATCAATTCCAAGCTAGCTAAGTATCAGATGCGGTTACCTCTTTGATGTGCTCTAGCTCTATGGTACTGGTGAGCTCCCGAGACTCTTGGTGCGCGTTTTCTGGACCTCCAGGAATCTCCTTAGTATCAGGACTTATGTCACGTTGCCTCAGGTCTAGAACAAAGCTGCGGAGCAGCCCGCGGAAAACGCCCCAAACTATCGGCTCCGCTCATTCTCTACAAACCTAACCTCGAACTCTCACCAAACCCCCACCATCATCATCACGACATTCTTAATGCCAAGTGCCATGAAAGAGCGGACTTTACGTCGGCCACCACCTTGCGCAACAAGACTCCGTAGCTTGTGCTGATTTGCCGTGTAAATGGAATTAGGCCGGATGTCCAGTGATCACTAGCTCCAACCTTTCACCCGACCTCGAGCAGCATAATCAATCGAAGACGATGGAGGACTACTCTCGTGTCAGCCGCTTGTGGTGAGCCGTCAGAAAACTATCTCCGCGGGGTGAGCAGCGGTATTTGAACTCCGTCGCGCTTCGTGGGGCCGAAATGCAGGCAACTCGGATTCCTGCATCTCACCTCGTACTCCCATTCTTACTAAGCGCTAGGTGGGTTCAATTACCATTACACAAAGGATGCTCGCAATAAGAATATTGAACCAACGCTAAGTTTGACGTGTTCTCGTCCTACGGATCAAAATTGTAGCCAATCCGCAATCCTCTATTACAAATAATAATGCAATAGTCTCAATAACCACGTCTTGGCACCACGTGTTTTGGCTCGGCGTGCGTTAAGAGGAAGATGTCGTAAAAGCAAGTGTGAAACCGCATACAAAATGATCCTTGTCTTCCATTGAAGCACCTGGTAGCTAGACAGGATGGTTCCGTATTCATTCCAGCCAAAGTGCAGTTCGACACGAGTTTACTATGTGTGGATGAGGTCAGCGATGTACCACGACACATTGTCTATCTAATGGCTAGGCCCAACCTGCAAGGCCAGAGGAGAAATAAATAAGTGCTTTGCCTTCGTTTACCATACTGGCCGGAGACTGCGTCCCTGGAGCCCTCTGCCAAGATGCTACTTACATTCGCTACTTTCCTCTCGCTCGCTTTATTCGCCCTTGATGTAACAGCCGCAGTCGTTCCCGATCGTTTACAAGGCCACCAGTCCCAGGGCAATCCTCAACCTCAAGGTCAAAATGCTCAGCCTCAGGGTCAAAATGCTCAGCCTCAGGGTCAAAACGCCCACAGCAACTCCGGTCCTCAAGCTGCTCCGTTGCCAATCTGCGACAAATACGCCACAACCCTCTTCGGCAACAACACCGTCGAAAGCCAGCGGCTCCTCATGACCGTGTTCGTCAACAGGGCTATGGGGGGCCAGTCCCAAGCGCCCAACGTCGGTATCGACGTCAACGGTGTCGTCTGGCCAGCTGAGTTCCATGGCCAGCGCGTCGAGCTCATGCCGTACTGCAACGGCGCTTTGAACAGCACCAATACCGGTGAGGGTCACGGCGTGCCGGTGAACTGGCTCGATGGCGGTGGGCCTGCGGCGTGGGCGGTGAATCTTCCTGCATTTGTCCCGGGGAGCAACCAATTGTTAGTCTCTCGGAAGAAGTCCCACCTTCTATCCACAAGCTCGTACTGACGGTGGTTGACAGTACGTGGATCACGCATCTCTACGAATACTTCGCCTACCTGCTCGGATGCGGCTTATACGGCAACGTCGTAGACCGCTATTCCGGCAGCGTCAACATGTACGAAGTACACAGGTTCATGGCGTTCGACCCCGTCCAGAACGGATACACGATCTTGCAGTTCGTACTGTCGGCTGCCAGCCTTGGGTTCTCGCATGAGGATGCGGGTTTCATTGGTAAAGAGCTGGGAGAGCTGTTTCAGTTTAAGTGCTCTCCGCCGAGGAGCGTCCCTGCTTGGGCGCCCCCGATGCCGCAGGCCATATGTACTGAGGTACGTTGTTTCCGGGCTCCACAACTATATCCGTTACCAGGCTGACCACCTTTAACAGCCTTCTTGCCCTCTCTCACCAGAGGCGGTCTGCGCCCTCTACGCTCCGGTCATAGAGCCCGTCGTGGTCAACGCAAGCGCTCTAAATGAGTAACACGGTAAGACAGCCTTTCAAGGGACAGCAACGGGAAGAGAATTGTGAGCATACCCTGCCATTGCTGTCACTCAACCATGTAAACGCTTAGTCCACAATCTGAAGCGGCGTGTCGCGCAAGTTGTACTCCGAAGCCATCCGTCTTCTTATAATAGCGGCTACATGTGGCTCTTGTGCTGGAGCTTCTCGGCCGTCTTTGCAGTTACCATTCACGTCCCAGCTTATACCAGGGCAAAGCATCATCAGTAACTGGGGGAAAACACCTGAGCTCGCGCCCTTTACGATCACACTCTCTGGCGTTCGCCCGTATATCTCTACAAGAATACAAACTTCAATTGCCACGATATCAAAGTTATGTGCTACAAGTCTGACTGCCCTTCGATTGTGCATTTTTGGTACGAGGCGACCGTCAGTACTTTTATCGCATTGCTCGCAGGTGTCCACGACTTGCAATGCCCTTGCCTGCCACTCGAGAGAGAATTCAACAGAGTAGCCAACCTGGCAATGTCCAATGCTCCTTCTTGCCTTTTAGACCCCCCCGCCCCTCCTCTACTCTCTACATACTTCAGCACTATCTATACGTAAATTATTCGTTAATAGCTTGTTTACTATAACTATAGAAAACTAAAACATAGCAATAGCAACCAAATCCCTCCTAATGTAGCCCTATCTAAGAAATCCCTCTTAGTAAATCCCCCTCTAAGAAATCCCCCTCTAGTAAATCCCCCTCTAATAATTCCCCCTCTAATAACTCCTCCTCTGATAT
>JAGFMK010000371.1:0-30730 GCA_021030975.1 Lichenothelia convexa
AGGCTGTTGTTGGGAAGGAGGAGAAGGAGGAGGTTGGGGTGGTATATTGATGGGAGGATGGTTATGAGGTGTGAGATCCCGGCTGAGTTGGGGAGGAGGATCAGTGATTTCCAGGTCAAGTTGAATATCGCGATGGGTGGGAATGTTGTGCATGGCGCGAAACCGGCGGACGGGGAGTACGAGATGGTTGTGCATGAGTTGGGGTTTTATGAAGCGCCTCCGCGTGGTTGGGAGGCGTTTGAGAGGGAGTGGGAGAGGTGCCCTGAGGGCAAGGGCTATTGAATCTTCGAGGGAAATCTTGGACTTTTGGAAAGCTTGGAGCCGCATGAAGATGTATAATTACCGACATGTGAACTAGTAAGAGTGGGGCTTACGTCAAAGAAAGTCCTCATCGGGACCAGGACCAGGCCATCTTTCCCTTACGAGGCAAGACCGACCTATGACGGGAATAGGGAAAATCTGGGTTACACTCGGTGACCATCATCGAAAGACCCTGGCGGGGCAATTCCACATTCGGTAAATACACACCCACGCCTGGGTTACAAGACAGGGCGAGGGTCGGTGCAGAAAGGAGTCACGGCTGATTTAAGGAAAGTGTAGCGCGATATGAAAGTGTTGGGACACATGTATATCCCAAACCAATTTCGAGCTTTTAGGGGGAGTCGCCCGTACACTGGAGGATTAACTTTTTAGAATAAAGCTTCGTTGGGCCACACACGAAGCACACATCTACTCTTCAAAGCCCCAAGTGTTAGCCTCTGTCGCGACGGGGAGGTCTCCAGTAAGTCAAACAACCTCGCCCAGAGTCCGAGACGCATTGAGCCGTGACCTTTTGCACCCACACACTCGGGGAAGAACGACGGAGTAAGCACATCCCGCATTTGCTTCTGCGAATCCCACGTGCAGCGAGAATGGCTCTAACGAGGAAGGAGGCAGGCGCGTGCAGCTGTGTTTAAGACAAGGGCTGCCGGGTTCAGTAAAGGGGGCAGCGACGGGGAGAATGCCATTTCATCTACCTTGAAACATGGCAGTACTGTAGACACTTCTCTACGCGCGAAGAAAGTCCCACAGTAAGGTGACAGATATGGCCTACTGGAGCATCAAGTGCCTCGGACCGACTTCGTCGACTCTACAAAATATCAGCAGAACAACTTCATATGTTCACTACGAGGTTTCCAGGGCTAGATAGAAGAGCCTTACTCCGTAGGTGTAATATAGATACGCGTACCTCGACGCGTGCACAATAGTTCAATTATAACAAATCTCTGCGATTCTGGGAGTTCATGCGCAATTGAAGGTGGCATCCGATAATGAACTGTTTCTTTGCCATATGTACTACACATTGGCAGTGCTGACTATCTAAGACGCATCAACGCAGGGGTAGCTCCCTCGTCAGCGTTCTAGCTAGACGCATATTACAGAGGCCAGCAGAACAGCCTGATATATCCCTTTCTGAAACGCATCCCGCCGCCATGGCACACATGGCACCATGAAACAACAACACACTGAAGTGTTTTGTCCCAAATGCTCCTTTCTCTTTCATTATTCTGTCTGCTGTACAGAAAGTTCCGCCAACTTCATGTCACAGCAGCCGCATTTATTATTTTCATGAAACCAATATTAGCAGCGTGTCCAACTTCGGCATGAATTTAGACGCCGACTCCTTTACCTTGGACCATGAGTGAACTTTTCTAAAGCAATGTCATACGATCGTTCGATGACCTATAGTGCGGTGCACGCCTTACTAGGGGTAGCGTAGCGGTGTCGGCTATGAAATGGTTAGCTATTTCGGATGAATTCAACGCTACGGCAACTCACTTGGCCGTTCATTATCTGATCAGGTTGAAATGGCAGGTCGTAAGTACCCGGAGGGCCACCTTTCACTCCTTCGGCGGCCTTGGCTTTAGTTGCCGTCTGCACAGACTGCGGGCTGTCAAGAGGAAATACCTCGGTCAGTCGTCATTGCTTTTCTCGGTCTGAGGTGCTGTTGTCGATGAGTGGTTGTAGAACGAGCTCGCAATGTATGGTCAGGGTAGAAAGGGGCGTAAGCAATCAAAAGAGAGAGTGTAGTCAGGTTACGGTCAATGGTGTAGAGGTACTTTCGATAGGATGAGTGGTTGGTGTGCTGGGGTGCGAGACGAAAATGCTCTTCGACTTTGCCGTTGCTCCGCAGCTACGCGCAAGTTTTGTTGCCAGCTTACAGTTCGGTCTGAGGTGTCCCAACGGGTAATAGGAACTCAGGCTGGACAGCGTGCATTGCCAGAGCTGTGTAAGCCTTGAAGGCTTGTGAGCCAGTCGGCCGGGGTTAATGCTGTAGACATTACGTTGGAGGCGCAATCCATGAGGTTGACGTACCCATTGACCTCCTTGTCCAAAGTCAGATACTCCTTGGCAGCATCCTTCGTACCCCTCTCCATCAAATACACCATATAGTAATGTATGAGCTCCCTCACCATCGAAGGTTGTAGATGGCTCCTGCGGCGTATGTCTTCTGCAACCTGCTTGATCCGCAGCTGCTGAGTGCTTTCTGTCTCCGCGCTTGTTGGCTGCTCAAGCTCAAAGCGAAGGTAGCTCATCCAAAATGCTTGGCTGTCGAGGTACCAATGTGAGTTTTTCTGGAATATCTGGCGCGCCTCGTCTGCTGAGCCTTTGATCTTCCAAACGAGACCTGCCCATTCAGCGACGAGTGCGGCTTTGGCGGATGAATCGCATTGTGGCGAATCGATGTGGGCTTTGTAGACGGCAATAGCTGCGTCCAGACCACCGTGCCTGCGCTGCAAGTTTGCCCAAGAAGTGATTGTTTCCACATGTCCCACGAGGTTAAGCAAAATCGCCTCGTGGATAGCCTCTGCGATGTCCACCCTGCCTAACATCTCCTCGAACAGCGCATACTGAATCCGGACGTCTGGTCTAGCAATCGGAGCGTAGAGGCAGCTTGCTCGCTGGTATATGTTCCGCACTTCCTGCTCCTTGCCAGACTGCGCGAGCATCCACCGAGCGTAGCGAAGCCAAAATTCGTCATAGTACGCGGCTGCCACTAGGCATCTCTCGTATAGGAAGGTTATTCGTTGATAATCGCCTTCCGCTTCCTCGTAATCAAGATACTTCCTCCAATTTGCCAGTTGCGCATCGTCCAGGTCGGTAACATGAAAGTACGGGCGCTTGATTTCCTGCTCGTATGTCCACCTCTTCGTTGTCTCCGTCTGACAGCGATGGAAGCTTTCAAGGTGGTAATTGTCTATCCTGGTGCGAAGCTCCCGTTCGATTTCGAGCTCACTTTTAGGTCTCACATTTGTCTCCATTTCCAACTCGCTCCTGAACTGAGCCAAGATATCCGCTGGCACAAGCTCGTGGAGCGGTCGAGACTGTGCGAGCTGTCGGAAGCGCTCAAAATACCGCGCGTACTGGTGCATGGGGATATGGACGACTCGCTGCAGGATGGCGAAGATGCGATCGTAGGCCTCGAGACGCTCCTCGAACTCAAGATATTTATCCCAGAAAGGATGGGCCAAGAAGTCGAGACCAACACTGTTCGCACCCCGTTCGAATAGCCTTGATAGATAGTGTCAGCGCGGTCATTCTCCAATAGGGAACAGGGGTGTAGCGGAAGGGGCCAAGAGGTCAGCGAACAGTATATATATAGGCCTTTGGAATAGCTGCTCATGAGCAGGAATCCTTCATGCGGACCCATCGCGTCAATGGTGGAATGCCTCTTGAGGCAACTGAATGTACGCAGCGAAGACAAGGACAGTTTCTGACGAATGAATGTGAGATGCAACCCAAATGTATCAATTCGTTTTGTGATGTTCTCACCCATTTCCAGACCTCGGAATATTCGGAACTTCCTGATCGTGGCGCTGTGTGACGTTCGGGCTAGACTTGCCAACTGTTATAGGAAGGAAAGATTTGCTCCGTATACTTACTCTCGGATGACATCCGGATCGTGGCTGGTTTCGACCTTGAAGGAGCAGTAGTTCGTCCAGAGATCGACAGAGTTCGTAACGCTGGCAATGCCACGTTCGTAGACCTGATCCGTAAGATGAGCCATTCCTAACATTAGGTGACCAGCATGAGCAGCGCTTACCATCTCTGCCGCTTCTGTGCCCGCTATCGAAAACTCTAGGTCTGCGTATTTCTTCCAGTAACCGAAGAACAATGGAAACTTTGCAAGAAAGCGATCGTATATTTCTCGAGTAGCCGCGATGGACTGGGGGCTGCTGTTCCGATTGAGTCCACCTTCTTGCGACTCCGCCGCTCGCACAAGTCTTTCCCACGCATCGAAGCTGTCGGGATCATCCAACTACGTCTAGAGTCAGTCAAACATTCCCACCAAATCAATGACTGCGTCCGCAGGTGAATACGAACCACTTCCGCGCTGAATTTTCGAAGCTCGGCGTTCTCTTCTTCTGTGCCGCCGAACTGCATATCGGCCATGTCGTAGTCGACTAGAACTGAGTTGCAGAGAACCCCAGGGATCCGAGACGATGTGCGAACTGTCAAGCCTGGGTAAACAGCTTCAAGTGGACTCGTAGTCAGTCATTTAGCTTGCGAAGGTGAGGTTCTTTCTTTACAGCCAATTACGGCAGCCAACAAGTGTGGGCATTCCCGCATAACTTACAGAGGCAACTACGGCGGCCGAGATCGCATAGTGCGAGCGCCCTTGAATAGGAGGTGGGACACTCGCGTGCGGGCCTCCGCCCATAATTTAGCGTGTAAACACACCAAATTTAAGGGCTGAGGCCCGCACCTCTGTGTTTCTACTTTATAATCTTCAATGCCTTCAACTCGTACAGCTAAATACGGCACACAGCAGACAATTGCAACAGATGACAGTCCTTCTACTGGCCGTGTCATTAAGGAATGGCCTACACCACAGCGTGCTGCCCTACGTCAGGCTATCACACTCACCTCACGAAAGAAAGGTGGAATAACACGACGGAAACTCTTCGAGGAATTCGGTGTACCTAAATCCACAGCCTATCGTATTCTGAAGTCACAGTCGTCTCGCCGTACCGGTAAAACACGTAGAGGGCATACACACAAGCTTCCGAAGGAGCGTTATCAGCAGCTTATTGAATGGATCACCGCACCTGGGCATTTTGATAGACGGTCAATGCCTCTACAGGACCTTATTATATTTCACGAGCTTCCTATTCATGTGGATACACTTAGGCAAGAGCTACGCCAACAGGGGTACTGGCGGTGCCGTGCGTGCTGGGGCAGATATTTGAAGCCAGAAACAGTTAAAAAGCGTAAAGCCTTCGCACAGGAGATGCTCGATAAATATAGCCCTGAGTACTGGAAGACAGTCGTCTTCTCTGACGAGACACACTTCGCAATTGGCCAAGAGAAACAGTGCTTTGTTACACGCACTCACGACGAAAGGCACGAGCCAGATTGCCGCCAATACAACTCCATTAGGAACCCAACAACATTACACTACTGGGGCGCTGTGGGCTGGAACTTTAAAAGCGAGCTTGTTCTATATTAGGACGAAGAAGGAGCGTCAACAATGGATCAGGACGCCTACATCCAGGTGCTCGAAAAGGCCTACCTACCGCTGCTTCACACAGAAGAAGCACTAGGTAGACACCTTATCCTAGAAGAGGATGGCGACGCTGCACACGGCCATCAGTCAGTACGCAACAAGGCGGCACGCTTTAAGAAGAAGCATGGGATTCACTGTTACAAGAACTGTGCCTATTCACCTGACCTTTCAATTATCGAGACAATCTGGCGTACACTTAAACAGCGAGTGAAGCGGTATAGGGGGACAACAAAGCAAGGCCTTATAGATGCAATACAGATTGAGTGGAACAAGATCACTTATGACGAGATCAATAAGCTTGTCTTGCAGATGCGAGAGCGCTTCCAGGCAGTGGTTGACGCGGAAGGCAGATCCACACGCTTTTAGATCCATACGAGTCTAGTACTCCTTGATTTATCTATATAGCGCTTCTTACATACAACTGAACAGCTTCATTCAGGCTATATGTGCTGCATCAAATACTACCAGATTTACGTGTGTTTTGTGTGGGGTGCAGATAGCCGAGAGTGTCCCACCTCCTATTCAAGGGCGCTCGAGTGTACGCGTACGGCGCGCAAACCGAACTACTACACAACTTCAGGCTTACTGTCCCCAAGTTACCCTAACTTAGATAGCGTGCGTGGATGGGCGAGACTGGAGAGAAGTTGGCGAGGGCTTAAATATGTTATACCCTGTTCAGTTGACAAGAAACGCACCAGCTACGGCATACTTGCCTTCTGGTCGAAGCCAGTGCTAGCAGACACACTATGGGCGAACTTGCCACATATTCTCTGCCTGTCTGAGACATTCAACCTAGTCCGTCCACCAAAGGACTCAAATAAATCAAGGCCATCCTCGAGCCGTAATGGTCATGCATTCTGGATAGATTTACGCAGCCGTGTTGTCACTTCAAGACTCGCAATACAACTCAGAATATCAAACTTAAATTGTAATGATTATGGCAAACAAGCGCTCCCTAGATCCGTAGAAGATCCAGCAGCCGGCCTGCGTACGCTTCTGATATTTAATCCTTCGTATGCACTGAATGCTACATTAATCTCATTCCTCAAGAAAATGGGTATAGTTACATGTATCGTGATCTCGTAAAGCTCAAACAACGCGGGAAGCTCAAGCGCTGTGGGGCGCTCAAAAGCTCTCTATCCGGTACGCCGGCAATGCGGTGTTGCAAATGCCAAGAGCTGGAAGCGCGATGAACAGGTTTGTACAAGTACAAAAAGAAAAGTGATTGCAGGAGAGGAGTCCATGCCATACGATGTTTCTGTCGTCTCGCTGTTCGAGGAGGATGACTTGGTGAAGTAGAAGGTAGGGGACAGACTTGGGATGCTTATCCCATCAAGGGTGCGCAGACCGAGATTTCTAGATCAACAGGAAGTCCCAGTTCTTGCGCTGCATCACGTCCCGCCAGTGGACGCTCTGTCCCTCCGCCTCTGTAGGTGACTCATCCTTAATCGCCCATAGATCGCGAAGCAGCTCGTTCACACGTCCATAGGAGCCAAATTCGGCTGACTCGCCGAGCATTGCTGACCTTTCAGACAGCATTGTGCGGAAGGAGGAGCCGGGTAAGGAAGCAGAGCCGGCAATGAGCAGAGGCCACACGAGTGAGCGATCGAAGCCTTCAGTCCCGGCCGGTATGAAGTCCATGGCATCAGTCAGCGCTGCCACCATATTTTGGGTTGTTTGAGAATGCGGATCGAAGCCAGGGACAAGGCTGGCAAGGTATATTCGAGCGGCTAACCGGAAGACGGAAGTCATGTTCTTGCTGAGCTGCTTGGGTCTTATGGCTCCCGTTGCAGAATATGCATTCTCGATTGTGCCAGCGGGGGGCTCAGTGAAGTTTATTTGGTCGCCAAGATGTGAGATGTGGGCACAGAGTGTGACATCATCCACTGCACCCTCGTTCTTAATCGCCTCAAGGCAAGCAATCTCTGATATTAGAAACATGATGCGATCATCACAGCCCATAAGCTCAGCTAGACCAGCGGCAGCACCCGATAGATGCTTTTCCCGATAGAGATCTGCGAAATACGGTGTGCGGCCCAGCATGGTTGCGCCAAGTATGTCGATCCAGGCAGTTAGGGTCATGTTGAACGTCGGCGGTGCGTGCCCGTCCTCGGAGAAACCGACAAATTGCCGTGGCAGATCCAGCTTCTGAATAAGACTAGTCACAGCCTGAAAGTGCTGATGCCACGCAATATCCGGCAAGCTATCGTCCGGTCTTCCCACGGAACATTGGAAGAAGATCATTCCTAACGTTGCCTCTAGAATATCCAGGTGGTTCTTGTCCCTAGACAAGGCTTCGCACAGCTCGGAGATCGCGGTGTACCTGTGGCGCATAATATCGTTCTTGATCTGCTCATCTTCCAGGTGCTCGGTTGCTTTAAGATGAAGCGCGGAGATGCTAAGACAGCAGTGCAAGTAGCATTTGTTAGACTCGAGAGCAGGTAGTATTACGTCCGACCGAGCCGATCCATGTTGATTCACCTCGAGGATGGGGAGGATCAAGCGCAATACATTCTCGATGAAGTGATTAAGCAGATACCGGTCGCATTCCTCGACGTGAATAATTGCCTCGTGAGTGGGTATGATGGGTCCATGTGGGAATTCGAAGAAGTTGAAATCAACTGGTTCCTCCGCAAAGGACTCGCGGCGATCCTCAAAGTAATCCTCCTGTATCCAACTTTCGGCTGGAAATGACGAGCGGAGACCATGAGGTGGGGGAGCTTTGTAAGTGCTGAAAGTTGAGATCGAGCATTCCCTCCTTGTGGGAACATCATTCACGTATGTCTGTCGCTCAGTCTTGATATCAACTTCGTATGGTGAGAATAAGGGATACTGGGGGTGGGACGGTGTATAACTCGGTGGCGGCATCGCTGTATGGTCAAAGTAGTCTTGGGCTGGGTAGCTGAAGCCTGGATCCGGAGAGAACTGCGACTCCTCGGACATGGCTCTTGTGCATACAGAATCGGAGAAGGGTTCGGTGATTAAGGAGTGGCAAAGACTAGGAGTCGTGTTTGCGCTCATGGGAGGTACTCCGGGGATTTGCATGGTCTTTTCTGTAAGCTTGGTGCGTTTGATTATGTTCTTGATCGCCTCTTTCTGCTGCGACCGCTGGTGGTTGTTACTCCACCACAAAGGCCGTTTGTATTCACACTTGAGGTTGAGGTGTCTGCACGCCTTACACGCAGGCTTTCCTTCATCGCACTTTTTCCGCCGCAACCGACATGTAAAGCAACCTAGTGGCAAGTCAGCCATGCCGAGTAGCACATCCTATGTGAGGGTTTTAGTATCCAACCTGTTCGCGACCGCCTGTGCATCTTCGAATCTGCTTTCTTTGAGGGACTTGACGGGGCGTTTGAACGACTGGTAGCTTCTGTCGCTTTAGCTGCTGGATGGGAGACTTGCGAAGTCATTTTGAAGTGTGGATATCGGTTTGGATATTAATGATACGCGAAAACTTGCAGGGAACAGTAAAGTTGGAAAGCTGAAAAGACTGAGGCAGCAATGCGAGATTGCTAAGAAATTAATTATTGAAGGATTCCGTCCAGCGGAATACTGTATATACTTTGTAGAAACGACTTTTCAAAAACGACGACAGAGATACGAACTGGCCGGACAGAGCTCTCCCCAGGTGCAGCTCATGTTGGATGCGACAAGTACCCTTTAAGGGACATGCAGCTCGAAATGCGTGTGTCTATTTTAGTCCATGCCAGAAAGGAGGATCATTGGGAAGATGCACGCTAGCGAGCCGTGCACGCTGTTCATTGGCGGCATCTGACCCATGATGAGATCCCGTCACTCTTGGGCATTTCCCCGTCTTTTGGCCGGAGTCGCAAGCAGAGCTATTTTTGCTGACGACCCAAAATGGACGTTTACTAACTGTGAGGGAGCTAGCCTCGCGTGACTCAGTCCTTGCACGCAATGACCATACGACCCTGCCCTTGTGAACAACCCCGTTCTCGCCCTGGAATTCACGCACAGGGACGGCAGCAAATGCAAGACGCTTGAAGGGATATGTTCCGCCGAGTCTCGGTCTATCACATTGACGAAGCTCCGGGCCGTCTTATTATCGTGCCGCTGACTTCTATCTGTGAAGCATTTCAAGGGCTGTAATCGTAGAGCTACCTTATCATGCGTGGTCGGCTCATCATGCGATAATAAGGTTCGCCAGCGCAACAGAGGACATGCTTGATATGCGCCGACTTCACACACGCAACCGAGTATAAACATCCAGTTTCTCTCCGGTACCGTCTTACACGACATAAGAGATGGCGATTGCTAGTGGAAAGGGAAAAGCGGCCGGCGGGCTTACTCCAGTCTGATTACTCGTGATAGCCGCCTGGTGATGAATGGCATGTCGTCGAGCATCGTCCGCACTTACATTACGCCATGCGCCTAGCGTACCCGCTACTGAAGCTAACCCGGCCCGCCCTCACCAATAACTTCACAGAACCACTGGTGCCAAGTGACACGGCTTGCATATCTGGTGCAGATGACAAGGACCATCCCCATTCTTGATAACACCCACCCGCTACACGCACGCCTCTGGTTCCATTTGCGCGCGAGATTATGGCAGCTGGTAAAGTACAATTTTAGAACCAAGGTAACGGCTTCCGAGCCGAGAGAAAGAACTGTAGCGATTCAATCGGAACTGCTGTGGGCTTGATATTCTCGAGCAAAATTGCTGCGATCTCTACGCAGGTCTGGTGAGAAGTAACAGCTCAGTAGCATTGTGGTGTCCCTTGTCAACTTAGCTGTGCCTGTCCAGGGCCTCTCGCGTAACACGCTCCAACTTGCATAATAACGGCTTCCTTGGCGTTATAACCGTTGTCGGTTGGCTGCAAGGGGCTAGAAACTGCAACCATACAGTGTGGTGTTCACTCGTCAAAAGTTGAATAATTTCCCGCATGATGGGACAGCAAATATGTGCTCTCCGTTCTGGCACTACAAGGGTACCTCAAGCTAGAGCGATTTTCCATTAACGTCTACCTCGTATCCTGCTGGAACATCTCATCGTGTGTATGGCGTCTTTGTGATGATCGGTTCAAGTTTGGAGTGATAATAAGTGGTCTAAAACTTCTCACTCTGTAGTTCTCCCTTGTGCTGCGCAAGGTATCCAAACATTTGCTGCTTCCACGTTATGATGGTGTAACTTGCATACCACGATAGCAACGGTGCACGTGTAACGCCGTCTGAACTAACCGCGAATTCATGCGGTTTCGCTTCCCAGTCGCAGAAGTTTGACAGCGAGCTAGCTACTAAATCATGTCTAGGATCTGGGAGCTTAGGTTAACTTCGTTCAAACCTGGGTGAAGGACATCCAAGTGCGGAGAGCTTACGTGAGTCTCTCACCTAACAGTAAAGGAATATGCTATCCAGCGTGGTGCGGGCCGACGTCGGTGAGCCTAGATTGGCCTGTACGTCAAACTCGAAATCCTGAGTTAAGTGCTGAACTACGGTTCCTAAGCGCCCCAGACACGTCAAGGCGAAATAGGTTGTGCACAGTTCTGAGGTTCTCATATGAGTTCAATAATCCTTATCTTTCGCGATCAGAGCATGCTTGACAGTGGATAATGCTAGATACTCGACTCACAATGCACGCATGAGACATGGAACCAGAAGCTGTTTGAACTCTTCACTAATGCGGCTTCCCGCGAAAGCAGCTAGATTGTGAAGGCCGTGGATCCCCAGTAGTGTTACGCAGAAACACGACAGGATCAGGGTTTACACAATCCAAGTCGTGGTACAGTAGAAGATGAGCACTCCGTCGAAGCTAGCTAACCGAGACTTCGGAACGTCTTCCGCTCACAGCACTCGAGGATGCAAGGAATCTGAGCCCTTTGAAAATAAACTGTACAGTCCTCAACCAAGCTGTCTCGCGATGTAAAATATTTGAATAAAGGCTCCGCCAAAAGAATCTTGTACTTAAAAATATCCAATCAAGGAACAATTTCCCAGCTGGCGAAGAGTCAGCACCGGGCTACCTGGCGGCAGATGAGTGTTCTTAGACTTAACGGGAACCCCGTAATTTTGAATGATGGGGGACCCGCTTCCAGAGACGGATTTCAGAGCTACCCATGGACGAATGAGGGGCGACAGGGCGGGCCTTTTACCGAAACGCCCAAGTGTGCATCGAAGGGTCAGGGAAGGTGACATAAGTTGTGGGACACTTCATCTACCAAGGGCTGCTCTCAATATACTTGGAGGCCTCCGGATAAGCAGATACTTTCTCTCGAAGCTAGTAGAGCTGAAGCATCAGATGCGAATGTATTACTATACCGGTTTTATCATACGGGCGACCTCTCGACCGGTTTGTCAATATTTCTGCCCCTAACAGAAGTTCCCTGGGGTATCACGACTTATGTCAACTTGCCTGTGGTAGAGGCTGGTAAGCGCCCACCCATGGTCTTGTGGCTGGAATGTAGCGGGAGGATTGGACCGAAGATAAACCATCCGTCGAGGAGTTCACGAGTCAAACTGCTGTCTCTGCATCTAGATGCGCCGTAATGTGCGCTAGACGATGCAGCATCGACCAACGAACGTCTGTATCACCATCCAGGGCTCGTCACTGGCAACTCTCCTGATCCTGCTTGCCTCGCAGCTCTAGCACAATGATGGCTTACGCCCATCCTACCGGCCAGATTCCATACGTCTGCTGTCGACGTTCCTACAAGAGCTGTCGGTGGCGCCTCGACCCATAGGGTCCTTTCTCCTGAGAGCTCTTCCTCTGCCACTTTGACTGCCAACTCATTCATGCAATGCGAGTGTTGATGAAGCTGCAGCTGTGCAATAATCCGCTTCTTGACTACATGCTACGGTTTGACCTAAGGGATTCTCCGCACCTATTGGAGCGATCTTCCCGCAATGGTAGGAACCACTCCAGGCCCCACAGATGTATCAACTACCATGGAGCTAACCGTGTCTTGCAGTATCATATAACTCCGTCAACGCCTGTCCGGCCCAGCAAAGCCCCATTCACAGATGAACATGTTCACAGTGTCTTTACCCACTCACCGCCCTGGGAAAGGCCAACATCAACAGCTACCGAGTTCTACGATACGGATGGCGAAGATGACGGGCGTGTATTCGAGGATGCATCTCCCGCGAGAAGCCCAATCTCAGTAAGTCGAAGTAGCGTGGGCTTTTTCAAGCGTCTGCTGATCGCATAATCTTAGTTTGGCGGACGAAGCGAGACCACAATATCAACTTACGATGAACTTCGAACACCCGATTCAAACCGCCAATTCAATTTCCTCCAAGAAGATGGCGATGGCGCGATGCCAGTCCAGGGCCCAAGGGGCCCACATCTCTTTCGATATTCTCACTCCTCTGCCGAGTTCGACTTCGATTTTGCACTACAAATGTCGCCGTTACTGCCCAAGCGGACTCCGCCAAAACTAGCTGTTCAACCTCAATCCCCGGCTATTGTCGAAGAGAGCCGTTATATTGAGGCCTTACAGAGCGCGACTACCGGATATGGTAATGCTGAAGTCCGAAACTGGTCGTCACTCCAAGTGGCATGCTGGATGCAAGAATCGGGCATTGAGGAGTCAATCGTGGAGAAATTCGAGGCGCATGATATCACCGGCAAGATCTTGTTAGAATTGGAGTTCGACGATCTCAAGGAGCTGGACGTCTCCTCATTTGGGAAGCGCCACCAGTTATGGGAGAAGATTGCAGCTCTTCGTGATAATGAAGGCAGAATTACTCCATGCCAAACCCCATTCCAAGACGTTAGCAGACCTTGTACAAGTAATAGTAAGCCAAAGAAGAGTGAACGACAACACAACATTGAGACTGCGACACCCATTACCCCAAACGGAGCAAAGAAAAGACGTGGTCGGAAACATAGAAAGGTACTCGACGATGTTATTTCCCCTGCCGAGTCCGTCTCTATTGTGGCAATCGAGCAACTGCTTCCTAAGCCGCATAAATGCTCGAAAGGCGAAAACTGCGCGAAATGGAAGAGACAGCAGAAGCAACTCCAGAGGCTTCGCGACGAGCACGGGTTCCCAATCAGCCCAGAGAGAGGAGGCCAGATTTTCATTGCCGGCGACCCCGGGAACCCTTATACAGCCGAAAACATAGTTGAGAACGTCCATAGACCGACATCTGAAGCCGTACCGTCTGTCGTAGCCTCCTCAGACATCCTTGGACCGGGCCAGGTGCCGCCTTTCGCGCTACAAGAGGATCTACTTAAAAACATGGATTCACGTGACCCACAAGAAAACGTGAAACAGTTTCTCAACTTCCAGCACGTACAAGACTACGATGACTTCGAAGAACCTCCGTCGCCTCCTCCGCCGTTAGATATGTTTCCGCCTATCACACCTCCGAAAACTGCACCACATGAATACCTGACAAGCCTTCCGAAACTCACAATTCCAGTATCCGCCTCTGCAGCTCCATATACTGGGGTAACCATCATCCGCTCACCGCTCGATGCTTTCTCACCTCCTGGTCAAACTGCATTATCGCCAATAGATGTATATGGCCACAACATCTACCGTATCGGCACTCCAGCTTCTGAGATGGATGTACCTGTCACGGCTATCCCCATGGGTCCTATCTCGCGCGACGTTTCTCAGTCTGTGCCACCGAATATGCAATTCCGTTCGCAGCAAAGGCGTATATCCACGCGGCCAGATCCGTCTTGGCGCCGGCCTTCATTCACCCTACCCAGATTAGATGAGGTCTCTGCTGAGCCTCTCACCGCCCGTCCATCCACCGCTCAAGGCCTGCGATCAGCGGAAACGGCGCGGGACCAGCATCCTGATGGAGCAAGCCACGCTGGCTGGATGCGTAAAAGACGTACAAAGCTTTTACGGCATGAGTGGCAGGAACACCATTTCCGGCTTCACGGGACAACCTTGGCAATGCACAAGAACGACTCCACTCGAAGTCCGTTGGATGTCATCGACGTGGAGGACTACGCCGTGGCATGTTCAAGCGTAGCAAGCACTAGCAAGCTCTCTGCTGCATTGAAGACTTTTAAGCTCGGAAGCTCGAGCAAAAAGGATGCCGCCGGTAAAGCAGGAGCGAGCGTGGATGCGACTCCCTTTGCTTTCCAACTTGTTCCCAATGCTCAATCACCGCCTAAAAGACCTGGCACCGCAACCGGTCGGAGATCCTCAGAGGGTAGATCTTCAGAAGAGAGTTCCAGGAGTACTGGTGGCCTGCGGGTGGCGACTACGGCCGGTATGGTCAGCTTGGGCCTCGGCCTAGCGAAGACGCATCATTTTGCCGTGAAGACTAGGGACGAGAGGATCGATTGGATGCGAGAGTTGATGCTGGCGAAGGCGCTGAGGCAGAAGGGAGAGGGGTATGAGGTCAATGTCAATGGACAGGAGATATGATCGCCCTTGCGAGGAGGGTGTTTAGTTGGATTGAACTGCACGTGTGGCTGTGGTGATAGGCCTCGCTTTTATGAGAATATATTATACCCCTTTCTGAACACTGGATTGTTCCAATGTTGCTTTTGCTCTAGCAATTTCGTATGTCGTAGGCCCTGTGGGTCTCTGTCGCCTCTCTGGAGATGCTTGCATGATGGGGCCTGGCGGTCACGGGTCCTGAAATCAGCGGTGAAGTAGAGACAGCGAAGGAGTATAAGTAGTTGCCAATATCATAAGCAGCATAGGTAGTTAAATACATCACACCAGCTAAGGGCGGTTTTGTGCATTTCTTTCAACGGGTCTCTAGAATATCAATCGGTCTCCAGACATGAATGGGTTTGTTTCTTCGTTGACCAGTTCGGAACCGCATGATTACGTTCGGATGATCTATCAACTCAATATTATGACCTATATACACAACAAGAATAGCAGGTTGGAGTGAGTAAGGAAAGGGCACGCCTGTTCCAGAACGGAAACACCAATGAATGACAGGTACAAGACCAGGACGGTAAAATAGCCGTCAGCGAAGAACTCAGGGCCAACGCCGGTCTCATCTACGCCAAATCAAGGTGTTCTCAGCAGAGAGTAAGTGGGAAGTAGAGAAGAGTGTGGTGTTGTCGAGCATTAAGATCCGGAAGAAGCCAGTGTACAATGAGCGCGAATCCAATGACATGGCCAGGAGCCCCGCCGGCGGCTACTTAAGGTGTACCAGTCACAGATATAGAGTATACAGAGAACAAAGGTGCGAGCCTACTGGAGGCTAATCATACCCGTCAAGGATATGAAGTACACAGAAAACAAGGGTGCCAGCATACGTTGTGGTGAGGTTAGAACGCATATGATGATGGGGTATAGCAAACAGGCAGGGTGGTGTGATAATGAGGTTTAGCAAGTACGACCAGCTAATATGATGGTAACATCAGAATGGCAGTGAGTCACCTATGTCTCGAAAAGATGGTGATAACAGGGCTGAACAAACACAATAAACTGGTGAAGTGGCTAGATGAACGATGGTAATGCATTAAGGTGATGATCAGCATTGTCAAAAAAGCGTTTCCTGACAGTCTCGAAGGCGCTGTGCTCTGTTCTGCGCCGTCGAGTCCCAAAAGCCCGCACCAGTATCTGCACATAGGTCGGCCAAAAGCCCTTGTGCTCAATATCATTTTGAAAAGAAATCTTTCTGAAGAAATCTCCAGTTTGACAGATTCCCCATCTCTTTCCCAGTAATCTTCAAGTGTGTAGCGATCATGAAATCTTGCGAATTGCTATTGACGCCTCGAAACCCGTCCCCGATCCCTTTCTCGATACATACCACTCCAATCACGGCTAATAACCTCAGTACAGTAAGCACTAGACTATGCTGACTATATACCGGTAGCTGAAGCGGCAGCGTTTCCTGACCGCTTCATGCTGTGCGGGGTCATTTTAATATCCGTGTTCCCGAAAGTGGTTTCCAAGCACGGAAGGTTCCTGCGTTTATCTTGTAGGGCAAGATATGGCACAATCTTCATTCTGGCTCTGCGTGCGAAGATCTAGTGCTTTGGTGAACAACGGCAGCTGTATCGGTAGGAGCCCATGGCAGGAGGTTCAAGGCTTGGGATGAGGGTGTGCAGTACTATTTGATTTACACACGTCGGATTAGTTCACATGCTGAGGGTACTACGCATCACGACGATCACTGTTCACACTTCTCAGAACCGAAGAAAACACACACTGCATGTATATTTTGTACAGTTGCCTCCGTATCCTAGTTATAGCGCCCAAACCAAAATGGTATCCAAGAAGTGAATTGAAAAGCCGGTACCTCAAGAAGCCTCGGCGAGTATCCAAAAGCTGATGAGCGAACCAGTCCGCAAGCTGAGCCAGGAGCGCATGTTACTCTGACACCGCTTGCAATAAAGAGAAAAGTTGATAGCCATGCCGATGGAAGATCCTAATGCGCGAACGCCTAAACGGTGTCGTAGCTGTTCGTCAGGATCGAAGCGGACGGAGGCCGAAGAAGCGAAATAACAGTCATATGATATAGATCGTTGAAATGAAACCGAAAGGCAACTACGCGCGTAATTCTGTTGGATGATACTCAGGACACTGCGTTACGGAATTCTCTGCAACGAAGTTAGCTCGACAAACTTCTCAAGAAGGACTTGGAGGAGAACATACTGTAAGCACAAGAGTAGTTTACAAGTCAGCAGTTGCTTCCTTGACAGCCTTCTCAAGCTCCTCCGCAGCGCGCTTCGCCTTCCAGCAGCCTTGACCGGGAAGATGGCAGAATCGCCTCCACGGCTCAGCCTCTGCTTCGGGTTCTGGTTCGGGGGCAGCAAGAGCTTCGGAAACGGCCTCTGCGGCACGCTTGGCCTTCCAGCAGCCTTGGCCGGGAAGGTGACAGAATCGCTGCCATGGTTCTGTACACGCGTCAGCAATGATCATTCAAAGGTGAAAAGGGAGTGATTCACTTACCAGCATCGGCCTCAGGCGCAGCATCGGCATAGGCCTTCGCCACGGCATCGGCAACGGCCTCAGCAGAGCGCTTGGCCTTCCAGCAACCCTGTCCGGGAAGATGGCAGAAACGTCTCCATGGCTCGGCGTCTGGGCCTGCCTCGGGCTCAGCGGCAGCAAGGGCCTCTGCGGCGGCATCAGCGGCACGCTTCAGCTTCCAGCAACCCTGACCGGGGAGATGGCAGAAACGGCGCCATGCCTCTGGGGCGGCGTTGGGCTCGGCGTTGGCGTTGGCCGCAGCGGAGACGGAGGTGGCTGCGATCGCGGCAGCGAAGACGATGGTGGTGACCTTCATGTTGTGGTTTGTTTTTGTTTTTATCTTAGAGAGTGATCTCGGAGAGAGTATAGGGATTTGATGTTCGTTACGTGTTAACGAAAGACTCGGTGAGCTGGAGATCGGGGTCCTTATGGAATATGCGGGACCAGCCTGTTTTATAGAACACATGATCGGAACGAGGTGTCAATAGCGGGATGATTCGATCACCGTGATTGTAGCGAACAATGAATGACTTTGGCCATGTAAGCCGGCCAGTCACTAGAAGAGCAACTCTCAACAGCCATGGCTACGACAACTGGCTTTGTCAATAACGAAACCGAAGAAAGATGTCTGAAAGACTCGGGTTAGTTCATTCGAAGTGGCTCCCACATGTAGTTTTGGATCGGGGTTGACAGGACAGATTTATGGGAGCAAACGGGTGTCTGGTGCCAGAGCGTCACAGCATGGTTTGCACGTGTCATTACGACTTTAGTGACGTGGAGCGTTTTATGTGCTATGAGCACTATAAATAACATTTCTTACTCCCTTGAGAGGCTTAGGATAAACTCGTCCATAAGGTATCTAACAGCGTGATCCACAGTGATTCTGGCTCCACGACAGTCGCCAAGGCGGCTGGATAACGTTAAGACATATTTTCTTCTTTGAGACAATTGTCCTGCGTTCTTTAATGCATATGAGCTTTCAGGTTCGTTTCAAGTGTCTAAGATGTGTCGTTGTCCTGTTGTACGGAAGTAGTGCTCAATAGACTTCCTAATTCGGATAAGGCAATCCTGCAACTTCAACCACACCCTTCCTTACCTAGTTGCGCCCTTCCACGGAGTATGAACGAGTCCACCAAGGATTAAATCCAAGTAGCTCTTCGAAGTTGTAGCATGCGGAACAGGCTCCTCTGGCACTACTACGATTTGCGCGCAGCGGTTGGCTGCTGGCATTGTCGCAAAACTACAACTAACATACCACTACCCGCAGAGGGGACCTCATGGGATTTCCCTAAGAAGCTCTGAGCTGACGCACGGAATCTTGCATAATCGGAGGTACAAACTGTAACTTTAGCACGTAAAACCTCTATTGCCCGACACAGGAGCACGCAAAGGGAACGGGATAAAAACGCGCGGCCGCCGGCAGTGGATGTCGTGACACAAGGTAGACACGCAGTCCCAACATTTCACGAGACAGATGAATTACGGTCAAACCGTTTATTCTTCTCGAAAGCACATTGTGGCAAGCAACGCCAAGGGACCGGGCCCCGTGGTTGGTGATAAGGGACTGTTTCAAACTGGGCGGCATTGAGCACGATGATTTCAACACCCGTATGTTGATGTCAAAAAGTCTGTCGGTGCCTAGTGCTTGGCCAGATATACAGATCCAATGGTGATAGAAGTTCTGTCTTTTCAACTTTTGGCACGTCGTTAAACGTGAAGAGGCCGGGTGTGGGACAGAGCGACTTCTGACCTACAAAATACGTGAGAACGCCATTCGCGCATTTGGTTTGCTTTTACGCAAGCTTGGATAGGCTTCACACAGGACTGCGCGCGTCCAGCTCGATTCCTAAATTTTTACTCTTCCCCGACCCTCAGATATGCTGTCACGAAACTCTCCACGGACGGCACAAGTAAGATAGCCCCCTTCAGCCAGTCAAAGTTCCCTCGAATGAATGATTCATAGCTAAATAACCCCACTTTCCACAGTGCCTCCTGCGGGGCGCCAAAGCAACTCCACGATGCGTCGCCGGTCCTTCAATTGCAACAAGATGTACGCAATAAGCTCGCCCTTACATGACGGGAGACTATATAACTTATACAAATCGTTCAGCAATGGCCACCGTGCAGTCGGACATTTTTAAGCCTACCAAATTCGGTGGGAAGTACACTGTTACGCTTATTCCGGGTACACGAAGCTTCCAGAGTTGGTCAAGATGCAGACATTAATATCAAATGCAGGAGACGGTGTCGGTGCCGAAGTCTCGGAGTCGGTCAAGGAGATATACAAAGCGGACAATGTGCCAATCGAATGGGAGCAAATTGACGTCTCTGGGGTGGAAGAGGGCGACAAGCATTCAGAAGAGCTGTTCAGGGAATCGATAGCTTCATTGAAAAGAAATAAGATTGGACTGAAAGGTATGCCTATCTTCGATGACTGAGGTACTGGAGCTCATGCACAGCCTAGGTATTCTACATACACCTGTCGAACGCTCCGGACACCAGTCATTCAACGTTGCTCTCCGTCAAGAACTCGATATCTACGCCTCGATTGTACTAGTCAAGAATATTCCTGGGTACGAGACGCGGCACAAGAACGTCGACCTTTGCATCGTCCGTGAAAACACTGAAGGAGAATATTCTGGTCTCGAACACCAATCGGTTCCTGGCGTGATCGAGTCCCTCAAGATCATTACACGCACAAAATCGGAGAGAATAGCCAAATTTGCATTTAGCTTCGCATTGGCCAACAACAGGAAGAAAGTGACTTGCATACATAAAGCGAACATTATGAAGCTTGCGGATGGGCTGTTCAGGAATACGTTCAAGAAGATTTCCGAAGAATATCCCACATTAGAGGCGAATGACATGATTGTGGATAATGCTTCAATGCAGTGCGTGTCGAGGCCACAGCAGTTCGACGTCATGGTCATGCCGAATCTGTATGGGGGTATTCTATCGAACATTGCGGCAGGCCTCGTTGGAGGAGCTGGTGTAGTACCAGGATGCAACATGGGCAGAGACGTTGCAGTCTTCGAACCCGGCTGCAGACATGTTGGCCTAGACATCAAAGGCAAGCATCAGGCGAACCCTACCGCCCTAATCCTTTCTGGATCTATGTTACTGCGGCATCTCGGTCTAGATGATCACGCCAATCGTATTTCGAAGGCTGTCTACGATGTCATTGCTGAGGGGTAAGCTCCATCCCGCCAACATCGGACTCTGAGGGCAACGCTTGCTAACGTCCAAACAGAAAGACAAGGACGCGGGATATGGGCGGAAACGCCACGACGGACGACTTCACGAGAGCTATTCTGGACAAGATGGAGGCGCAATAGTGATCCCCAATCTGGTTTCTATTCCTTCTTTCCCTTCCCCCTTGTACGCTAGCCTATGTATAAATCAATTTGGATGATGATCCACGTTCTAATTGCGCAGTGGTATGCTCTTTCTGATGCTTTGAACGCTAACACATTGGTATCTTCTAACATGGCGAAAATCCTTCAGAAGGCTATCCTTCGCTTCCTTCCTGTATATTTCGAATTCGACTTCACCACTTTCCCTTTTGCCTCCATCTGCTCCTTCTTCCGTAGTATCCAGGCTTTGCTTCCGTTCATGTCCTTCTTATCCTTTCCCTTACCCTTCGCCCGATCCCTGGCGCCTGGCCGAGCCTCTACATCCACATCTTCCATGCCTGCTACCACACTCGTGATATCGTTCCCGCCTCCCGCATCAACTTTTCCGACCGTAAGCACTAAGTACAACTTCTCATTCTTAGTCCCTTCCTGATCTATCAACAGTCCGGCGCCAAACCCCGCTCTTGTTGCCGCCGACGTAATCATAGTCCTCTGCGCCTCATTCGCCGGATAAAACTGACACACCGCCCTGCCACCCCTCTTCAAACTCGCATACAGGCCATCGAAAAATCTCCTCAACCTCAGATTCGGTGTGTCATTCGGATGACTACTTGGCGTCGCGCAAAGCCACTGAATCGCGCTGATACTTATTGCTCCATCGAACGTTCCCGGCCGGAACGGGATCCCTTGGCCTATGTCCGTGAGCATGAGGTCGCCGTCGACGTCACGCTCCAGAGCGATTCCTAACATAGAGGAAGATATGTCCATGCCGATCCAGGTATGGGAGCCGGTGGAGGAGAGGATTTCGCCAGAGAGACCGGAACCGCAGCCGATGTCTAGGAGGAGGGAAGGGCGGGGAAGGGAGAGGAGGGAGAGGGCACGATGGGTCATTTCGGCTTGGATGGAGGTTATGCGGGAGGAGGAGGTGTACTTCTGGGCGGTGGTGTCATCGTAATAGAGATCTGGAGGGCTGGTGGAGGGCTTTAGCACGAGCTGAAGCAGAATGTTGAGCAGTGGACTAACAGGTTGTCTTCTGGGCGGGACATGGTTGCGATCCACGATTATCGTAGCGAAAGAGGACAGTAGGAACTACTTTATGTAGCCATGTTCTTCATCCGCATGTTCTATCGTGAGAATTTTTCAAGAGATATCTTCACTTGGGGGTTGCTGGCCGTAGTTGTTTTCTGGATGAGCCCATTGAAAATCTGGGGTCTATCGATAAGACTGACGTATCTGAAGTCGCGCCAGGGATGAGATTCGTGTCAACTCCATGGATGCATAACGCCGCCGAAACCGACCTTTGAATATGGAAACGAGGTAACAGCCAGAACACGAAGTACGGTAATCACTGCAAAGCATGAGACCATGTGGATTCTTCCTCTCATCGGCTACCTTGGCATTGTCCTAGGCTTCTGCTTCCTCACCCTCGCCATAGGTAACCAATTCCTACATCCCATTCCAGGAACAAGACTCATAAAGCTCGTAGCAAGCGGCCTTTACTACCTAAGTGAGATACTTGAGGAGCACACGGTGCTGGCGAAGAAGCTTCTTACTCGGATGATATACGCCGTCATCGTCATCCAGCTACTACTTTGCATCGTTGATCGTTTTCCATGGACACTGTCGGTTCTTAGCGTTTTCAGCCATATCGTGTATCTCCAAAACCTCCGCCGTTTTCCTGTGGTCAAACTCACCGATCCAATCTTCATTCTATCTTGCGGTGCGTAGGCTACACTCCGATCTTGCAGCAGAGATGGTTTCGCCATAATCGCGTCCCATACACTTGCATTTAATCCTTGAGCGACCAGCGTCGCTGACATGTTACTTAGTACTTGTGCTGCTGAATCACTACGTCTGGTTCCGACACTTCTCCGCGCCGCCCACAAGCCCTCCTTTGTACTCAAACCCCTACGACTACACCAACCCGGACATCCCTTCCTTTACTGAAGTCTCGTCCTACTTCGGCATATGCGTCTGGCTAGTGCCTTTCAGTCTGTTTGTCTCCCTCTCCGCCGGCGAAAATATCCTGCCTTCGATGGGCTCTGAGTACGCTACTGGCGAGGGAAGCAGTTTTATAAGGCCTGGGACGGTACCGGAAGGGGCAAGGGGAGGTGGCATTGACGGTCTCGGAGAGGTATCTGGGAGGAGAAGAGGAAGGAGCGGAACAAACGCTGGTATGGCAAAGGCTGCAGTGAATAGTGTAAGGGAGTGGATAGGGGAGACAGGTGAACTTATGGGGCTCTGGAAGGGTGAGCGGACGAGGCCAAGATTCTAGGCTTTTGCGTTGTTGCCTGTGTTTTCGGCTGCTCGGCTGCCTATTCATTTCGGTAACCTATAGACTTAGTATGAACGGGCAGCTGAGTCTCTGTGATAAGAGGAAGCTCACTGCTACTCATAAATCTTAAGGCCGCACTCAGTATGTAATCCAAGTTCTCATTCCACGATACTTTTCAAGTGCCTTTCCTTGCATTCGCATAGTAGACGCTCGCGTCCCTGGTACAAGAGCTGAGGTAAAATATGTTATGGTTGTTGGGCATGTAGGAGCCAGAAAGCCCCCGCGCATGCGTTCGGCCTTGCGATTTCGCCGCCCTTGCAGGCCTTGGCATCTCGTCATATAATTTGGCCGTCACAGGTTTCGGCGGCACTCAAATCGCAAGAGCTTTCCTCTAGACGATAATAGAAGAAGCTTCAGAGTAACGATAATTGCTTATTTAGTCTGGACGAGTGTTGTACGCAGGTAAATGCCCGCTTGTTGTCTGAAGTCCATAACTACTAACGGCAGCCAGGTTAGATCCACGCCGCTTTAAGGCATTGAGATGATGCATAAACTATTATACACTCCCTAGGTCATGATTGTTGTCGGGCCTGCACTTTAGGCGGATTGCTTTGGAATATCTGCTCTGCGTTATCTATCTATCAAAAGTCTTAGAAGCTTGTCTCAGCAAAGACAAGCTTCCGCTCAACATTTTCGGATGGCAATGTCACGGCTCAATATATTGAAAAAAGTGCTCTTCTGGATTTGCTTTCCTTGCTTATGTTGCTATGTCACCCCGAGCATCGTTAGAGACGAAGTTAAGCTGCATAAATCAAGCCCGGAGCAAGTGGAGAAACGCCGCAAAGCAAATGCACCGGTGCCACTGCCAGCTTTGAGGCGGGAGCTCACGTTGCCTTTGTCCGATACTACCCTTGAAGAGCAGAGAAGAAGACGAAATCCATGTCAGAGCAAGAGTCAAGAGCAGTCCTTCCTTTTCGGCAGGATGCCCTTGGAGCTAAGAATTATGATCTATGAGTTTGCACTAGGAGGAAGGGTGCTCCATGTTATGCAAAAGCGCAAGAGATTGGCGCACTTGGAATGTCGAGCATCGAACCCTTCCAATTCGTACTACCATCACTACCACTGCCGAGCGGCAATTGGGTCAAACGGACTGTATAAGGCACGAAAAGAGGGACGAAAGGTCGGTCGAAACCTGGAGCGTCCCACTGCGGACAAGACAGCTCTTCTCAGGACCTGCAGACGTGTCTACGCCGAAGCAGTTGAGATATTGTATTCTAAGAACACCTTCAATTTCAGACGAGTGGACGAGCTAATCTACCTCCACCAAACCGTTATTGCGAGCCGGCTCAATGCAATCCGCTCGGTGCAGCTCACTAGAACTGTGCTTCTAACCCAACGAGGCATGGACCCGAAGGATGCATCCTTCCCACGCAACAGCGATGAAGTTTGGAAGCAGGCTTGCAGACACCTGAGTTCTATGCAAGGTCTTCAGGATCTGAAGATCACTATAGGGAAGGAGGACGGGTTGTGGTATAGTTATATGGAGCCTTCGCTGCTAGACCCACTGCGAGCAATAAAAGTGCCCGGATCGTTTGTGGTGGAGATCCCATGGCCGATTCTACCATCGAGCAAAGAGGGGACGGACGATGCACCTTTTCAGATACGCAGGACTGGGATACAACCGGCAGGCCAGGATTGATGGTGTCCCACAGGAAAAGGAGTTTGCAATGATTGAAATTTCCTTTGATTTGGGATGCAAAGCCGAAAGAGCATGACTGGGTAGATGCTAGACCTACGATTGTCTGCCGACTATAGAGGGATTTGGACCGTAGGCAGGACGGTCAGGGAGCTCCGGAAACTGATATTTGTAGTTGGGCAGTGCATGATGGTTTTGTTGCTTCCCCTTTGCGAGGGTGCTTGTGGGATGGTAGGCGTTATTATGGTGTTAAGGCTTTGGAAAAGACGTACCGACGGCTCCTCTCTTGAAACTTAGATCACGAACGAGCAAATCCGTTCGTCATAATAGCGATGAGAGCCCGCAACATACTTCATCCTCGCCATATTCCTAATAGGCACGTAAGGTGTGATACAGCGTCAAGCTGCGCCTCGTTCGCTGCAAGTAGGTCAAACTGGCCTTGGCAGTGCGGATCTCCTTTCCAGGTTACCTTATCTGTAACCAGATATACAGACTACCCCCATTACCGTACCTTACCTTATGCTTATTCCATGGTGCAAGTAGCAGGCAGGCCGCGTGTTAGAAGAGCGCTCGAGAATCCGAAGGTTTCGACGTTTGAGGCCAGAATCACTTGGCAGCCGAGCAAAACATCCCGGCTTTTCCTGGATCAAACAGCATCCCACAATAAGTCGACACACCCGAAATAAGTGACGTCTCCCTATGCCCGAGTGAGGCTGTGCCACTACCTCCAACTTTTTCTCTTTCGGGGATAGGATTGAATCCCATCTACTTCCATTTGCCTGTTCGTGATGGCAAAGTCTGCGATGCCATTGCCCGGCAGCTTTCGGAGTTGTCGGCAACGGCTTCTCCGTAGGCTTCTTCAACCTCGAATCTCTGCGACAGCTTTCAGTCGGCCAAACGAGCCGGAAGCGCTCATAAAGTAGCTGGTGGCAACCTCAGCTGGTGTAGAACTGGATCTCTTGAAAACTGCCACTCTCCCCATCGTGCGTAGGAGCTCGTCCAGTGTGATTGAGCATCGGATCCATCTACGCCAGCCCCCACCGCATAGCGATTGCTCGACAGGACTATCGTGATCCATATGCCATAGCGCATCCGTTTACTCTGTGTTTTGGCCTATCTATTCCCCGTAAATACATTCAAATATCAGCTTGCATCAGCGAGAAGCTGCTTCACATATCGGTACGGCTGCCACTGAGTGTCCAGGAACCTACTGGACTGTAACTACATCATTGGGAACACAGGCTCCACGTATCTCGACGGTTACCCCTGAAAAGAGCTTGCTGCCCGAAGTGGACGCCCTCCTTTGCACCGGATAAGTTCATCAAAATTCCGGAAAATTCCTTTGACAACCACGGCCTTGCTACATCCTGGACGGTGACAATCTACGAGCGCGGTGGTGCTGTGTCCAGCATAAACGCGCCACATGGACGGTTTTAACACCATAGCATGCCTCTAGGTTCCTCCAGCCCATCTCCAAGCATAGCGACTCCAACATCTCCGGGGAAGTCTTTTCTCTCTAAAGGATTGACCAAAATAACCTCACCCTTTGCAACCAAGTCCCGGAATTTCACGGACTTCTACATTGAGCTTGAAGAACCCCATCGGCAGTACGCACCTGGCGACAAAGTCAAGGGGAGCGTACTTCTCGCCGTAGTCAAAGCCACAAGAGTCACCCATATCGTTGTTTGTCTGCACGGCTACGTTCAGGTTTTTCGCAATACGAGTTCGCCAGGAAACGTCAGAGAACGGGACTACTTCGAACCGGCCACAGGGAAGAAGAGATCTCAATACTTCGGCAACGGGTTTGCGGCTTTATTCAAGGATGAGGTCGTACTTTGCGGAGAAGGTCGGCTTGGGGAAGGTATCTACAGATTCAATTTCGAGCTTTTGTTTCCCCACCATGGGTTACCGAGCAGCATAGACGTAAGTTACCGTGGTTAAGGTTGGTATGGTTATCGCCACGAATTAATGGTAACATTTCTATAGTTCGAGCGGGGCACTATCTCCTACATGGTCACCTCCATCGTGACTCGGCCTACAGCAATCTCGCCAACGACCACCTGTGAGCGCAAGGTCTATCTCCTTGACGACATAGATATCGCGCCTCTGACGACGCCAAAACCGCGGATGGTTACTCTAGAAGCTGTCTCTCGCAGGTACAAAGTCAAATCAGCCCCAAAGCGGAAGAAGGTCGCCGAGCAAGACCAGAAGCAGGTTGTCAGACCAACATCTCGACCAGGATTTTCTGCCCTCACAGGCGATCCAGACAGAATAAATGGGGAGAATGACAGTCCTCGTAGCCCGGAGCCGAGTGAGATCAGCTCTGAAAGTGTTCTCAGCACCGACGCTGTTGGATCTACCGTTGAGTCTCCGACATCCTCAATCATTACCCCGGGAAGTGGAACAGCCACTCCAACGAAATCTGCCCTGCCCATAGAAACCATCACGGCCAAACTTGAACTCTTAAAGGCTGGTTATCTTCGTGGAGATACTATTACGGTGCTGATTACTGTTAATCACATCAAACCGATCAGAAGCATGCATGGTATCATCACGACGCTTTACCGCCAAGCTCGAGTTGACATGCGTCCGGCGTTGCCCCTCGGCGAAGCTGGAAAAGGCGACAAACCGAAGTATGAGGATTATTACGCCAAGTCGAAAACAGGCCTTGGAGGCCTGTCGTTGTCGGACGCCGGATCCAGCCATGTGTTCCGGAAAGACCTTTCTCAGTCGTTCACTCCACTCCTCATCGACCCTCGCACTCTAACTGTCGAAGTCAAAGCTGCTGTCAGAGTTCCTGACGAAGCATTTCCAACCATTGCGACAGTCCCTGGTGCGATGATAGACTTCAAGTACTACGTGGAGGTCGTCGTGGATCTCCAAGGGAAGCTTGCAGCACTGGACAGCTTCCTTCCCAGCATTGGCATGGTCAAGATGAATTCTGGCTTTGGTTCAATGTCTGGCGGTCAGGTACTTGAAGATGCAGGAAACAACATGTTAGCGGCATGGGGCGGAAGTATTGTCAACACTGATCAGATCAGAAGGGACAAAAATGTTGTTACGCAGTTATTTGAAGTCACGGTGGGCACAAAGGATACAGGTAGGAGGCGGGACAAGCAGAAGGAAGTACAGTCGGACGAGAATCCTCATGCGGAAACTCAGAATGGTCCAGAGGATGGCGTAGGTCAAGGCGACAACAGGTCCCCCACTGCATACGGACGTTATTCATATGATCACGGGACCTCAGAGCTGCAGTTGCGGTATCAAGACCACGATTACAATGAGCAACATAATAATGAGCTTTACCGCGCCCCAACGCCAGATGCACCGCCACCTCTGGTCCCTCTTCCGGCCCGGCATTCGGAAGACGATCTGGATGAGAAGACCCGCGCCCGGCGCGCTGAAGAACGCCTGTACCCTAGCGAACCACCTGTCGACGTCGAAGAAGGCTCGTCGGCACCCGCGCACGAACCGACAGCGCCATTACTGCCCGATGAATTGCATACCTACGTCAACGGAGACAGCGCCCTCGCAGAATCGTCATCAGCCCGTACTGCTTTGGGTTCTCCGATATCCGCTGCTGACGAAATGCATCTATTGGCCGCGACTGAGGGTACTCACCTACCAGCTCCTGCATATCACGATGCTGTCGAGACAAGTGCGCCAGCCGCCGATGACGATAAGCAGGAGCTTCAACGCCGGCGACTCCAAATGGAGGCGAGCGCGCCGCAAGCTCCCGGTGATCAAGAGGTGGATGATGCAGAGGAGAGACCGACTGCACCGTCGGTCCCTGAAGAAGCCAATGTTTCAATATTGCCAAGTGATCATGAAATCCAGGAACATCAGCGTGGCGACCACAAGGAGGCGTTTTCACATTCTAGTAGGAACGTACCGCACTATCATAGGTAACAAGGTATTGGCGTTTGAGGTGTTTTTGGACAAGATCTAGATTGTCATTTGAAGGAGCACTATACCAGGGTTGGCAGGCATCTGCCAGGGAATGGCCACAAAGAACGATGGCCTTGGGACATGAATACATAGGTAGTAAGCGTCAGGAGTTGGTGGATCGGGCGGAGTTGAACGCATTTCTGACCACCACGCTTGCATATGGACGTTTGGCACAATCTTACTACCGAGTACCATCTGTTAACTAGATTTGTACAGTAAACTGTCAACACTCAGCACTTGCCTTCATCCTGTGCCTGAGATAATAGTTTCTTTGATTTAATGCCCCACCAAGAGCTGGCGGGGCTGAGGCTTATCAACAAGCCACCTACTGCAGCTTGACATCTCCATAACACACATATCGAGCCGTGCAACTTTTCAAAATATTTGCCTCACATTGTCGCAGCTCCCGGTCCCTATAACTAAGCGGCCGTCAAGCTGAGCTCTCGGAGCTTGGTTTCAGTCATGGCGAGATCGAACTCCTTCGCGACTTTCCTCATCATAGGCCGTAAGTACCCGCTATTCCCCCAAATTCCCTCCTCAATCCACTAACCCTAATTATTGCTGCGCCAATCCTGCTAACACAAGTTCGTCTACAATAGCAACGTGTTTCTTCCTCGGCATCCTCTTCGCCAACTTCCCCTACGACTACCACGTCCTCTGGTCGACCCTCCCCTCTCTCCAGTCCCGCGACGCCTACTTCCTGATCCTGGAAAACCACCTACGCTTCCTGCACGCCTCGCCGCCACTCATCTCGCGCATCCTCAACATCGTCATCGGCGTCGGCATCCTGGGTTTCGTGACCAAGCTGTACAAACCGAGTGAGGCGAACCTGCTGTTCGATGGCGCGAGCTTGGTGCTGTATATGTGTGGGATCATTGTGTATGTTGCGAATATTGTGAAGGGGCTAAGGATCGTGACGGCGGGAGTCTATGGCGTGAAAGGTGGTGCCGCGGATGTGGCTGGGAGGGCGGAGGGAGATGTCGAGGGGGATGGGCGGAGTTCGGTGGAAGGAGAGATTATTGGAAGGGAGGATAGTCTGAGGGTGCTGTGCGCGAGTAATACGATACTGGCGCTGGTGCTGATGGGCGTACTGGTGCTGCAGGCGGGGCAGTGGTATGCGGCGAGGAAGGAGGAGGCGGAGATTGCGGAGATGGATAGGATAAGGGGCGAGAAGCATAGGGAGAAGGGGAAGGCGGGCGGTGGGAAGAAGCGGCAGTGATTAGGGGCGTTGGTGGATACTGGAGATGCGTGGGCACTGGATTGATACCACAGGCGTTGGAGTTTGGACCGCCAAATTTAGTTGAAGCAGCCCTGGTCCGGGGCAGTTGGTGCTTGGCCGAGACCAGTGCCTGTGTCACTTTTGCTAATTTGGATAGAGAGGGCGAGGGTGCCGGCTGAACAGATATTTTGTCCACAAGTGTAGTTGAGTGACATGACCATACCTGACGTAGTCGGTGAAGCTACACCGCTGAGTAATAAAGCGACATTATATTTTCCACATGGGCAGTAAGGTGAATTCTATATTGCTCAACTGACGTGACCGAAAGGTTTGGGAAGACACTGCGACGTTTGGGTAAATTAGGTGAAGAGGATCAAGTAAGGATACTAGGGGCGCAGTGAGGTAAAGTGGAGGCAGAGACATGAACGATTGATAAGGAGAGGGAAGAGCGATAATATTGTGCAGAGTTGATTGAAGGCCATAGGAAGAGTCAGGCGAATTAGGTTATATTGAATAGTGTGAGAAGACGCTAAATGCGTCTGAGAAATGGAGCTAATGAAGCGGCGCTGGGTGAAGCTAGAGTAAGTGATGGAAAAACAAAAGTTTGAAGCTATCAGAGGTCGGAATGGGAGGTAGTACTTACTAGGCTTACTTGGCACATCCTACGCAACTCTTACTATAGACTGGCTTACTCATCTTTCTTCAGAAGGGGAGGGGAACAGGATCCAGGGACCGGAGGGTGGTACTCACAGAGTCAGACTCTCCTAACACAGGGCTGAGTTATTTCTGGGGTCGGAGTCTCTACCAGGTCTTACCTGGGGGGGGGG
>JAGFMK010000372.1:0-30681 GCA_021030975.1 Lichenothelia convexa
GTCCCCTCCCTACTATCAAGTTCCAACCAACCCCCTCTCCTTTCGCCGGACTACTCATAACCCCCTTCTCCATTCAGAAACGCCAACTCCATACTCTTCTCCGTCATCACCATCCCCACCCCCGCGAGCACCCTGCCTCAGCTGCGCATTACCACTTCCTGCCACCATGGTGGCCCCCGTAGCTCAGCACCGCGGCGCGGGCGTGCCTTTTAAGTCGGGTATAGCTAGTCGATTGCGTCTCTTCAGCACCGGCAGGGGTAATCCCCGTTGTTACTGCGGTGTCGACGAAGATGAAGACCTCGTAGATGGGGACTTTGGCGCTCCGGGCGCGGGTGTGTGCGCGTGGGAGGAGGTTCTGGGGGAGGTGACTTGCGAGGGGCATGGAGGATGAGGAGAGGAAGGGGCGGTTGAGAGCTTGCAGGTTGACGAGGTGCAGACATAGCTACTCGGCAGTGGGGGCAGTCGGTTGGGCTAGGGATGTGGAGTTTATTGTAAAAGAGTTCTTAGTGGGAGAAACCGAACCAAACAATCGCTTATTAAGGTTACAGTTACTGTCTGCATGGAGGTGACAAAGTCTGCCATACGACCAGAACGATACGCAATCCACGAGTGCGAATTTGTTTGATGCCGTATTCAATTGTGGTTGATGATGATGATGCTAGCTTACTTCCGATGATGTAGCCTTAAACTGCTGATGGTGGACCCTCCTTGTCATCATCATCATCATCATCATCATCATCATAAATTGTTAATCTTCCTAATGCTTCATCAGCGAACAACTGGTAGAGATTCATCACTGGGATTCCCGGGATTTGCGTTGGCGAACAACCCAAAAATTATAAATTCTTGGCGGTGAACCTGGTCATCAGCAGAGCAGCGTCCTCCGCCATGTCGGTCGAGGAGCGAGGGGTTTCTGTGATGTTCTGAATTGGTGGCCCCGCGGCAGACATTATATAGTGGCCATAAGCGACGGGCAGGAGCTCATCCGCTCCGCTTCATGCGTATACTGATGACAAATATAGGAACGGTGGGAGATTTGAGGGTCATGGTATCTTAGTTATCTATCTTCACTATATTCCCATGCTCATCGTGAAAGCCGGTGATCCCAAGTAGCATTCTTCGCATGCTCTCAACGCACGATCGTGAGTCATCTACCAAAATCGCGCATGGTACTGCTTTGTCGCGATTTAGCGTGAACCTATTCTCTAAGACCTTCACGTAAGATAGCCTTCCAGCTTTGTGGCCCTCAACTAGTCCTCTACATCAACCTATTTCCATCAACCCAGCAATTCCACATCCAACCCAATGGCCCTCATAAACAGATTCACCTCCGCCAACCTCTGCCTCCCCATATCATCCGGAAGCACCTTGGCTCTCTGCACCGTGTCCATGACTCTGGCACTGACAGCAAGCACTAACCTCTGCTGCTGCTCTGGGTTGCTACCCGCACCAAGCGCAGCCAAGAACTGCCAAACGTATACCTCTTCGCCAGAATTCGTCGAATTCGGACTCGGGAAGATGATTGGAAGAACAGGCTCAATGGTGTCAAATAGGCGGTTGAATAGAGCCGTCCACTGCTCCCAATCGCTATCTTGGGCGGCACCGGCTTGCTTGATGAGCTCCGCACGTGATATCAACATGGTAAGGACGCTGACGCCGATGCGTGTGCGAAGAATATGCTGAACGTTGACTCGTTCCAGGACAAGCCCTAGAAGGCCAATGACAATTGGTAGTGGCGCTTCGTCGACGTAGGCGAATAGAGACGGCATGACCGCTTGGGAGAAAAGATCGACGTCTTCGCGGCGTGCATCGGCGTCGCGGATGACATCTAGAGCGTCCAAGTGGATCACGATCATTGTAAGGACGGTGACACGTTGTTGCTCGTCTAGGTGGCGGAAGACACGTGCGATGGCCTTCTTGCCTTTCGGGTGCGACAGTATAGCTATAAAGGGATGTGGAACCGGAGAGCTGTTTCGTTAGCATACGCTTATCGGCATTTCCAGTAGAGACTTACTTCGGTATGATCGGCTCCATGATTTTTAGGTCTCTCCACAACCGTTGATTAAGAGCCTGCATTTTCACTCTCCAATCTATATGTTCCTGAATGGCATCCGCGGAACTCTCCTCAGTCGGTGGCGGCGGCAGAAGACGCTCGTGGTCTTCAAGCTGCATCAATGTGCCGTAAACATTCTCGATGTTTCGAAGAGTGTTCTTCCTGTCGGCCACGGCATTGCTAGCGGCTTGACGCTTATGGCCCGCACTTGGCGGACGGATGTCTCCGCTGTCGTTCCGCTTGAAATTTAGCAAAGGCTTTGGAGTCTTGGCATTGCTGAACGATATCTTGCCCAGACTGCCTTCAATGATCAACTGCTTGTTCTTTGGCTTAAGCTTTGCGGCTTCGACGGCCCGTTGTACTTGCTGCTGCATTCGCGCCATATGACTGTCACCGCCTCTTAGATTTCGTCGGCCAGCTCTTCCACCTGTTTGGAACAGATAAGTCTGGGCGAACGAGTTCGGCGGCTGATGAGGACTTTGCCGAGGCGCTCCACGGATTTGACTATAGACGTGGTAGTAAAAGTCTTCGGTCAATGCAGGATCTGCTCCAGCATCATCGACATTCCCAGTAGCTGTGACGAGTTGTTGCAGTTGTATCCGAGTTATGAAGTTCTTATCTTGGGGCGTCATAAGGCCATTATCCTTGGATAATAAATGTATCTTGTGATTCCTCTTTGCCCGCTTGGCCTCTTCCTGAAGGAAAGCGGCACGTTCTTCTTCGGACATTTGTAATACCTGTTCAGGACTGGTGATCATGCCTGGCATAGAAGGTCCTCTGTGATGCGCAACAGGAGCTGGTGGCATACGGGGCGGTTCGATGCCAACCTGGGCCATGTGCGGTTGATGGTGTGGTAGTAATTGGTCATGGGTTTGATGGGCCTGGCGAGGTTGTGGTGAAACTCTCAGCGCAGGCTCATTGATAGGTGGCGTTGGCAGTAAAGGTACTCCAGACCGCGGTCGCTCACGTCGGTCACGTCGGAGCATATGCGGCGGTTGCACGGATCGTGTAGGAACGTCAGTTCTCTGATCCGGCCCTCGTCTGACGGAAGGAGGTCCTTGCTCGTGTGGTGGTTGCTGTCTCTGCAAAATATGAGGCGCAGCTTGAATGCTTGGAGGGTGGTCAAATTTTTGCGGAATAGCCTGAGGATCTGCATAGCCACCAGGAGGACCGCTCGGGGCACCTGGAGGCTGTTGTCCTTGAAAGGGGCTCGCTTTTCGTTGTGCTCTCATAGCCACTTCAACCTCCTCCAAACTCATCATCTTCCTTGACTGGGCTGTACCAACTCCTGACCTGCCCTCATAAGTCTGAGCTTCAGCACTACCTTTATTGGACGGTAAGCCCCATAACGACGCATCCGCTTCCAACTTTGGTATGTATTCAGGGTCGGCGTAGTTTTCATATCCGGTCCTAGCTGGTTTGATTGACTGTTTCAGAGGGCTAGACTTCGGTGGTGGTTGTCTCGCATCAAAAACCATTTGCTCCTCCTGCATGGTACGAGCTATCTTGGCTGTCTGGCCCGAAAAGTCAAATTCGTTGCCCAGACATTGCTGAGGCTTCTCTCCATCATCAGCGCCGAACGTATCCTCATTAAAGGCATCGTTTGTCTCGTCCAACTGGTCTCCAAGGCCATCATAGGTATCTTCGAAATCAAGACTAATTCCCGCTTTGTGAGCCAGAGCCTCAGTATTCGGCAGCCAACTTACACATCATCTTCTTCACGTACGTCTCGCCGTCGCGAGAGGTCTTCGAATGGGTTTGTAGCTTGACCAAAGCCTGGCGCTTGGGTATTATGGCCTCGATCTCTTGGTAGGGTCGAATCAAAACTGAAGAACGACATGTTTCGAAGGAGATCAAGGAACTGTCCAAGGTCGTGGGTTCCGTCGCATAAGGTATGTCAATAGGTAAAGAGCTCGTGCGTGAGGATATTCTGATTATTGTTGTAAGAACTTCAACAACCCCTACATGTACGGTTAGTCTTTCGTAACGCCTGAACTTACGGGTGAAATCTTACACGTGCGACAACAATGCAGGCGATGCAACTGGATCAGAACAACAACAGAACGCTGGAAAAGGCAGAGACAAAAAGACAATAACTGCAATGCTGGGGGAGGAAATAGGATGGCGATGTGGGATGTCTAGTTCAATGCGCGCAGTTGAAGTCGTTACAGCATGCCGTACAGCCTTACGGCGGGCTGGAGGACATGTATGTCACTACTTCCAAGTGGTGGTCTGGCCTACCCTACTTTCGTCTTTGATATCCCTGTAAAACAATCCATAAGGCGCATCCAATAGTCCCGATTCGACTTCAACAGGGATTATTTATTTCCATTGCCGCATCAACAGAACATTCCCATCCTCTAGTTTAACCTCTTTCTCCCTCCTCCTATTTAAGAGCAGCTGCTTTGCCGCGAACTTTGTTGCTCCTGACCTGGCAGCCGGTTGTGGTCTTGCCATTCCGCTCCTTCCTACCGACGCTCCCGGCTACACGAACGAAACAAGGAACATCGCCACTTCGCTATTATCAACGCGAATAGCTTGGATCTCTCCGACGCCGCTCATTGAAACCCTTACTGATGACCTGAATACAAACCATACACTGGATTCATTAAACAAAGAGCAGTCAGCGGACGTTGAGAAGACATCGTCGGGGCGACGTGTAAGGATGGCGGCGAGTACAAGATCTATTCGCTACGTAGTATTCGCATTTGCCGTATGTTAATATTGACAACTATACTCAATGCAGTATGCTAATCCAGCAGTGTCTGGCTGTAATATACTTCATCTCATCCTCCTACTCGAGTTCAGACAGCACGAATGATTACCTAAAAAAGCCCTCTTGGATGCCATCATCTGCGGGTGGCGACATAAAACTCCCTGGGACATCAGCAAACACAGAAAATGATCTCCCTCCAGCGACAGTGTCAGGCGAGAGGATGAACGCGACGTTCGTCACACTGGCCCGAAATGGCGACGTTTGGGACATCGCACGGTCGATCCGGCAAGTGGAAGACCGGTTCAACCGAAAATTCAACTACGACTGGGTGTTCCTCAATGACAAGGAGTTTGATGATACATTCAAGAAGGTTACGACTGCATTGGTATCAGGCAACACGAAATATGGCCTCATCCCGGAGGACCACTGGTCCTTCCCTCAATTCATCGATCAAGAAAAGGCCGCGCAAGTCCGGCAGGACATGCATGAGCGCAAGATCATCTACGGCGATTCAATTAGCTACCGACATATGTGCCGATACGAGTCCGGTTTCTTCTTCCGCCATCCGTTGATGCTGGATTACGAATGGTACTGGCGAGTGGAGCCCGGCATCGAGCTTTTCTGCGACATCAACTACGACACCTTTAAATTCATGGCGGATAACAACAAAAAGTACAGCTTCGTCATCAGCTTGTATGAGTACGTCGAGACAATCCCAACATTGTGGGACAGTGCCAAGACGTACATGAGCAAGCATCCTGAGCATGTTGCCGAAGACAATGCTATGGGTTTCCTGAGCGATGACGGCGGGAAGACGTATAATCACTGCCACTTCGTACGTTCACCAATCGAAGTCCCTCGTGCCCATCAACCTGCTAACAGTCACATAGTGGTCCAACTTCGAAATCGGCAACCTGAACTGGCTCCGGAGCCCAGCCTACATGGACTTTTTCGAACAACTCGATCACGACGGCGGATTCTTCTACGAACGATGGGGCGACGCGCCAGTGCACTCCATCGCCGCCGGCTTAACCCTCAAGAAAGATCAAATCCACTTCTTCAACGACATCGCCTACTACCACGTCCCATTCACGCACTGCCCGACAGGGGAGAAGTACAGGATGGACCACAAATGCCATTGCAAACCAGATGACAACTTCGACTGGAACGGATATTCATGTAAGTTGGCTTCCTCGAAGCGACTTCAGCTGGCGTTGCTAACATTCTGGTTGCAGGCACGGCACGGTGGTACGAGATAAACAACATGACAAAGCCAGAGGGGTACGAGAAAAATCAATGATACAAACGACGGGTACACTCACCGTCGCGCTCTCTGGATCATTGACCCGCTGACGCGGTCTGTCAGTGCACCACCCTCGAAGGCGGATAAGGTCCGCAAAATCATTCTTATTGTTGTTTTGGTGTTGGGGTCCGTGGGCACGTTGGTCTGGCTCTTTGTGAAGTGGTTTGTACCGGATATTCCACCTGTGTATCGGCGCGTCCAGACGGGGAAGAAGGGTGCGGTACCGCAGATATATTAGGATTAATGATTTCGTGATGTTAGCGACCTCAACTTAAGCCCTGGATGTAAGCGTGCATTTTCTTCAATATCGCTCCCGCTTTGAATGAGCTCGAAGGAAGATGGCCACAACTGCTCGAAAGTGTGCGCGCTGGGTAAAGGATGAAGCTAGCTACATCGGAAGAGGTGTGCCGACATATCCTCCATTGTTTACAAGCAAATCGGCACCCGCAGCGGCCGCCCATGACCGTCCTTGACGCCAATCATACCCCTCATGTTATTGAGATGGTCCTCACCATCTTTCCCCCCTTCGATTTAGCGCCCACTCCCCTCAGCCAGTTGCTCGGATCACGTTATCACCGCCCATCACGTCCCCTCAACCCCCAACACCGCCCGGTATCCTCCCCTCATTCAATTCCTTTTCCAACATCTCAACCTCCCTCAAGCTCTTCGCGTCCCGTATCCTCTCCAGCAGGCGCTTCCTCTCCTCCGGCGTGAGCTGCACGCGGTGGATCTTGTCACCTGTTGCGGCCGCGGTGCCGTTTGTGGAGGATGTGGATGCGGCGTCAACGGTGCGGGATTTGATGTTCATTATCTGGAGGGCAGATGGTTGTCAGCCTTGCTCTTGGCGCCGAGATGGAGTTGGGTTTGGGAATAGCGTGGGCAAGCGAGGAGAGGAGTAGGAGAGCAGGAGGAGAAGGACGGATGAATTGGGATTTGGAGTGGATGAGGTACCTTTGATGCCAATGCCGACGGTTCCGTTGCAGTACCAAACAACTCAACCGCCCTCTTGCGCTCTGCATCTTTCACTTTCCGGTAGTCGAGGAAGCGGACACTTGGACATCGCCAAAGGACCCAATATCGGTAGTTCTAACACAGCGTCCTTTCAGCCACCTCATCCACATCTAATATCCCTTGCCTTTCCACATGCCGCCATGCGCGGAGGGAGCTTCCGAGCTCAGCCAACGTTGTAAGACTAACCTCCTTCCTACAAACCGGATTCTCCACCAGCACAAGATGCGTCAGCCTCCCAAACCCACCCAACGGATCCAAATCCCCCAGCTCCGCGATCCGATTCCCTGTAAGGACCAGCGTCGTGAGATTCGGTATGCTATTCGCCAGCGTCGGCTGTATGCTCGCGACTCTGTTCCTCGCTAGGAGTAGAGTGTTCAGTCGCGGGTTGAGGGGGAAGTTGGAGAGGTGGGAGATGTCGTTGTCGGTGAAGTCGATGGCATCTTGATCCTATCAGTTCCGTATAGTTCAGCCACATACATTGCACCTCGTATAAATTGTAGGGATGGTGGTCAGTGCAATATGGAGAGGATGTGGGGCGTGATTGGGAAGAGTGGGTGGCGTGATTGAGTAGATGCATACCTTAGCGACTCCGAGGTTCTCAACAGCGGGTATCTTGTGGCCTGTAATCTCGCAAAGAGAATTGCAATCAACAAAGCTCCGTGGTCAGAGTGTAGTATCTGTTCTTTTCAAAAACGCACCTCGTAGGTCGAGCTCGCGCTCGTGGATGGGGTTGATGTAGGAGAGGGAGCTTTGGATGAGGTCGGCGGTTAACCGCATCGTGGATCTTTGTTCTCTTCCAGGCTGAAGTTGATGGAGGATGTGGGTAGGGAGGAAATAAGCCTAGCACATCAACAGATTCCAAAGTTCCTATGGGTCGGTTGGTCTAAGCGGAAGGCAGTGGGTTGAATTGTTCTGAAATATATGCGGTGATGGAGACTCACTCGCGTTCTTTGACCCGCGGCCGCACTGTCTTGAAGGTCAGCCCTACAGGCCATACTAATAGTTTCCATCTAGCATCTTGGTGTTGACTAAATATCCTTAGCTTTTCTATTGCATTACAGATCTAGTGTCCTGGGGAATAGAAGATTAAGAGTCAGGAGGGAATTCAACAAGATATATAGCTCACAGCCCACTTCCTCAAATCAGAGAAATGTATAGAATTCGTGTCCCATACTTCAGCCTTGAAATTCAGCAGTAACTTGGACATAGGGCTACAGAAGATTAAAGGTTGATGACTCCAGAACCATACGATGCTCTTCCTATTGACGCCCACAGCGCCTCAAGACCTGCTCAGAGCTGTCACTGATAGACGAAGATAACGCCAGATTTATCCGCCGAGATAACCACTCCATAGGGATACTCCAACAACGCCACGTCCAGCACCGGTGCAAGGTGACTCCTCAGCAATTGCTGTTGCTGCAGAGAAACAACCGTCGATTTGCTTGCGCGACTTGGCCCGCGCTTCGCAGCCGAGTTCGCAGACGTCCTACTCCCACTTGCTCCACTTCCTGTAGGTCCAGGCGCGTCCGCCGCCGCAGAGTGCGGGATGTGCTCGCTGACGAGCGTCAAGTCCGGCGTTGGTTGTACGGCGCTAAAAGTCGGCTTGCCCTCCTCTTCCTCCAACCCACTGATGACCATGCTCGCCTCCACGCGATCCATGTCCCAGAACCTAATCTTTGGATCTGGCCCTCCAGAGACGAAGAATCCATGCCTCGGTTCCGCTCCCTCTTCTGCAACATGACCACCCATAGCAATCGCTCTTACTCCTCGGTCAGCGCCTGAACTAGCATTCGGCTCAAGCGATGTCGCAAACCGTCCTAGCATACCCTCTGGCCCATCTTCGTCAATCTTCCAGGGCTCGTACGTCTTGTAGCTATCTTTGCACCCAGCAATGCGAAATGCTTCGCGGCAGATCATTTTCTCCAGGTCCCATACCGTGACGTCCCCCTGTCCGGTGCCTCCGGCTATGCATACCCTGTTTTTCCGCAGGCCGCGGACCGGATGAAGACAAATTCGATGAATCGGTGAGCCGCCTGACAGACCCCATTCCTTCAATCGGAGTTGGAATCTCAAATCCCACAGATCGAGTACACCGTGGGCAGTCCCGAGAAGGAGCCAATGACGCTTCCTATCAAGGCAAAAGCAAGTCGGTGTACCATGGTGAACCGGGTTATCGAGGGTATACAGGATGTCCATCGTCCTCAATTCCAATGCAATAATTCTTGACTGATTAGTGGCCATAATCAGAATAGATTGCGCATCAGCTTTGAACTGCTCAGACCAGACAGCATATTCCCCATCATCGAGTTGATGTTGCCGCAGTATTTGGAGCTTTCCATACTTTGTCGAGCCATTAGCCTCCTTATAATCAACTCTGACGACGCTGAGGCTGCCGTCAGTCGCCGTGCTGACAAAACAATGAGTATTTTCAATGAATGTCAAGCTCGAAATTTTGGCACCCGGTGCATGTTTATGGGTTTGCCGTGATCGATGCGCCACATTACGCTCCAAGCGAGCAGAGTCCCATACTTTGACCGAACCATCATCGGAACCAGTGATGAAGAAAACATGATCAGGCGCAATGACAATCCGAGTCACAGCACCGGTATGCTCTCCAAAAACAGCCGTCAAAATACCCTCAGGGCGCCATGGCCCTGCGCCTGGCTGAGCATTAGCCCGCTTGATTGGCTGCCGTCGTAAAGGCGTGACCATGGGACCAAAATCCTCGACATCGATAGGGAAGTTCTCCAGGTAAATATTATCGAGTAGCTTCAATATGCTTGGGTCGTTTCCATCATAAGTGTGCGCGGCTTGAAACCTGAACTCCGACGGACGTGAGCTTTTCTGCTCCTGAGCGGCAGAATGCTCCGAGCGGGTGAGGAGTGCCTTGGTGAGATGTCCATCTACTGTCCCAAAAGCATTGGCAGATGTGGTGCTGGTCTCGGCAATTGCCTTCGTTGTTTGGTCCTTCGGATTCATCAAGCTGATCGCACTGCCTTGGCGACTGAGAGGATGATTGTGCTCAGTGAGCGTGACATCTGCTGGGAGTGCCGAGTCCGAAGCTGGGGATCCGCCAATTGCTGGGCTTGGTATTTGCAGATGATTATCTCCGTTCCGCCGAGACTTCGGGTCATTGATAGGCCTCGCTGGAGAAGCAGATATTGGTGTGTTGGGTTCAGAAGATCCACCTCCGCTTTCTGGTACCTCAGGAACACCACTGAGAGTGTTGTTCTTAGCTCGATGGCTATTGATGTGTGACACCTTCCGTCGACCAAGAGGGTCCTCAATTGCAGTAGAAGCATCGAGCAAGGCGTCAGCAATTGTATGTGGTTGCTTCTCGAAGACTTCTGGTTTAGCATCATCCACCGAGATACCATGGTTGAACAGTTTCGGATCATGATCAAAGAAGACCGTTTGAGGTGTGATGCCAAGATCTTTGAGCTTTACAATGTCGCTAAACCGTGGACGAGAATTATCCCGATCTTCCCTCTGCTTCCTCTTTGCCACTCGCCATATGTACTCCCGCAAAGCGACGAGCTTGAACTCATCTTCAACACTCATACCCGCAATTCTCAAACGCTTCAGCCACTGATCATCTTCCTCATTCTTAGGCATCTTCGCGAGTATATTCTTCGTAAGTTCCTTAGATGATATCGTAGGCAGCGTTCCATTCGCAGGACCGAAAGAGAATGTTCTTTGCTGTTGTGCAGGTTTCCAAAACACCGCTTTCTCTGCATTCGTAGCCCATGCTAAGGCCATATCAAAGACCGCTCTCAGTAGCGGCTTTTTAAGAGCATCAAGGATTTTGAACTCAGCAAAATCGGAGGGTAGCGTCTTGACGTAGGGTTGAAGAAGGGGTGCGATAATGCACAATATGTCTGCGAGCGATAAATATGTGGTGGCCGCGGATACAAAAGAAGCGGCAGCTTCCCGAATCCAAAGGTTGGGATGCATTGTGAAACGGGCACAGATATCGACCAGTTCCCATGTGCGCGATGGCTGAAAGAGTCCTAGTTGAGCCATACTAGCGAATGAACGAAGTACTCTGTCAACGACAAATTCTTCCGGGTCTGTCAAGGCTTGTACCATCAACGGTAAAATGAATTCTTCCAGGCTGGTGCCACCCACGTAAATCGCGACACCAACGATGGTTTGAAAGAATGCACACCTAAGCATCCAATCTCTATCATTGAGGTAGGTGTTCAAATGACTGAGCAGAACGTCGCTGGTTTTCGCACTGCCAAAGAAGATACATAGACTTGGAACAGAGCCAAGAAAGGCCCGCCGAACAGCCGGATTGCTGTCTGTCAGAAGACTTTTCGTCTGGCTTTCGAAGAATTGAACAAGATCTTCTCTCGCGACGTCGTACAAGTCCTGATAGGCGAAATTTAGAGCACCGCCATCTTCCGCTTCAGGGTCAGTTGGTGGGAGTGAGCCATCCGCTCTCAGAGCCTGCATTTTGTTCGAGAAGCGCTCTGCTGTATGAGCTAGTACTGATAAACAAGAAGCATAAGTCGCCCGAAAGAGCGGAGTAGACTTTGTCGTAGAGACTGGATTGATCTGCTGCAACCGCGGTATGATATACTCCGGAAAGATATGGGCGTTCACTGGAGAGACGGCGGACACAAGTCCGAGCTCGACAACGGTCAGTGTAAGAAACTACGCAAGACGTCAAAGCTTACAATTTGGGTTATCGTACGCAAGGCTGCAACTCTGACATAATCCGACGGGTCCTTGAGCATGTCCACCACATAAGGCAGCGCGCGGTCTAATTTGGCTTCGTCCGTAAGTCTTTCCGTAAACGCCAGGATCAACTCAAAGGCACGTATGCGAGCAGTAGCCCGAGCTGTACTCCGCATAGATGATACAACGAGGCCCAGAAAGAGGAGCGTGCCGTCGTCTGTAGCGGCTTTACTATCCATCGAGGCCAGATGTCTGTGGTTGGGAACGTCCACATAGAGCGGAAACAGATCATTCGCGAAGCGCGGAACATGACGGGATGATTTGCGCCTCTTCTTCTCATCTTCGTAGCCTAAGAAATACGAGATCTTGTCAAAGTCGTAGTACACCCGCTCGATTCGGTCGTCAGGTTCTCCTAGATTTGTTTGTCCAGCTGTGACTAGCGAGCGACCGGATGTGGGATCAGTCATCAGAAACATGTATTGATGGAGGAAGCTGTAGAAATATTCAGGGAAAGCCTTTTGGCGCCAAAAGTTGAGATATTCCTCTGCTGAATATCTCGACTCAGGTTCCACTTGGATCATATGTGACACCAGCTCCCTAACGTCTTTATCCTCGATTCTGCTTAGAAAGCCATTACTTGGATCGTATTCGCCCTTGCGATACCTGAACAATGTACTCAAAGAGAATATGGGTGTTTCGACAAACAGTTCCGCAATCACGCATCCTACACTGAATATATCCATAGCCCAATTGACTTTGCCTTCTCGTTCTCCTTCTCCAGCACCTAGAAATCGCTCAGGCGCGAGGTAACAGGTTCGACGACCGGAAGTGTCAAAATAGAAGGAGAAGTCCGCAGGGTTGTCTTCGGGCAGGTAGGTAGGTTTGAAAGAAGAGGAAAAGTCGGACAGGTAGAGCCAGTTCCAGGATGTCACTAGGCAGTTCTCTGTCTTGATGTCTCCATGATACACGTTGCGAGCGTGAGAGTCACGGACGGCGCACAGTAACTGGAATGAGAGCCATTTCTTCTCGATGTCCTCCAGAAAAGGTCGTGTGCTTGAGATGTTAGCCTTATGCTTCTGTTCAGAGGACCTCGAGCTACCTCAGGCGGTCATATAGTGAGCTATATATCCACTGCCGTACAAGATAACCATTGCTACTCGTTTCTAAGATTCGGTGGTAAGGTATAGCATTCGGAATATCGGCAAGGATTTTGCGTTCACCTATTGAGGCATCAAAAAAGGTACCAATTTGCAAGGGCCCGGTCTTACGGATTCACCATACGCAAGACCGCCTTGACATATTTATCCAGCTTCATGCTGGCGTAAGGTTTCATGACCACCTTAGCTAGCACAACACCGTCCGGTGTTCTTGCTCTTATCGACTTCGTGAATCGAGCAGTGCCCATGGATTTCTCGTACATCAGGTCCGCCAGCTCTGGGACGTCTATGCCGGCGGACCCTGCAGAGAGGGTAGTGAGAGAATAGCCTTGCCCCATCTTGGTGGTCCGGAACTCGAATACAAGTTAAGCTCTGAGATGTAAGGATCTGGAAATCATCCGGCGCCAGCCTCCCCCATGGGGCGAACAGGATGAAGGATCTGCGAGTAGTGGCTCATCTCCAGAAAGCAGTCGTTAACGCAGGTGCACAGAAGGCTGTGTGGGAGATAGTGGCAGGTGATTAGGAAGGGCGTTCACTCCGGGGCTGACTTGGCCCAGGACATGCCTCCGAGGCTCTGCGGAACGGCCCACCCCCACTTCCGGCAGTTGCATGGCTGCTGAACTTCGGCGTAAGCCCGATCAGGGTACAATAATAACTCTCAACTATCTCATCACTGCACCCACTGATAAAGGTCTCAGGACCAAAGAATGATAGTGGGTGCAAATAGTTATGATTAGATTTCAAGCAAATGTCGCGAGATGGGACCAAAGTTGCGAGGACAGCTCTTAGGGCTCGCCCGTATACTGAAAAATTCTACTTCTAAAGACAAATTCTCTCTATACGCAGATAAATATTTGCCAATCTAAGCACCTCTTTTAGCGCTCTGTACCAACAGGGAGGTCCCCAGGAGGTCGAAAGTTGCCTTGACGGAGATTAGCCATGACTTTTTGTATCAACCCTAGAAGGTGTCGTAGGTGCTTGGAATTGTCCAATGCTATACTTGACAACGACTACTTGCTGCTCCGCCTATGTTTACGGTTTTGGACAGTTGTGTCGCTACTCGATAGTACCATCCAACCGTGGAAGAACCCACGGGACCTAGCTAACGTGGATCTGTCTCGCATAATTCCAGACACTTGCTTTTCGGATCTCTCGTACAAGGACTTGGCTCGCCCATGGGCTGTGTCGTTTTCCTGGGAATGTAGGGTTGTGGGTTGCAAAAAGTGGCATAAGGCACAATTTCCCGCCTATATCTGGGCAGGTATTGCGGTCGGCAGAATGAATGCGGCGATCTGGTCAACGTATGGTAAAAGTAAGTATAACCCGGGCTCTAATTTCTCCAACCCAGAACAGATGGCAATCCCAAAACGTCGTATTCCCACCTATGTCACCACAACTGTTGTTGTAATCCGCTACATGGGATCATCGAATTGCATTCTCCTAATCTGAAAAGAAATCGTTGCGCGGGAGGTGCGTCTATACTTGCTCAGTTTGGTCCAATAGAAGAGTACGATGTAAAAGAGTGCAATATAAGAGAGCATAATCCACGTTGCTTAATGAAAGATGCTGGCCGGTCTCTATTGGAGACTGGGAAGCAAATGGTAAGCTTTACCTCACGTATACCGCACTTATACTTACTTTAGATAGTTTGATATGGTTGACGTAGAAGCTAGTGTGCCGAGTTGTGCGCATGTCCTCAGACATTCCAGGCGAAGAGTGGTCTGATGCATCATGTATGGACCGAGCACAACCTATCACAGTAGGGCGGAGGTGTATTTTCTGGGCTGGCTTTTTGCTATTGTCTGCTATTTATTGCATCTGTCTTATCTTGTTAGCGACCCGAGCTCATACAAAGTATGTTCTATATCGCTAGAGTTATGAAGCAAGCTTTTACGGCACGCGGCTCTTAAACTTGCAGACTTAGGCTTATTTGCCTGTGGACTTGGTCAAATTTTCATGGCATCTTGGGCCTTGTACGTGCGGACTTAGACAAATCTACTGATATGCGTAAATCGTGGACTTGGACAAATTCTGTGTCCGTTGGTTACGGATTTGGTCAAATTTTCGCCGCACCATTAGCTCTTGTACGTGCGGACTCAGACAAATTTACGTCAGGGGACGCTTTGTTTTAGATTTTCAGGCTGGCCGATCGGATCAAGCCTGCACCATCACCACAGGCTTGAAGGCGTATGATCGTCCATGCCAAGCCATTCCCTCCGCAAGCCTCGATCCAGTGATTGGTCATAGCTCTTCACAGCCCCGCCATAACTAACATGATCCCGCTACTTATCTCTGATCCTCGCGCAACCCAGTGGGCCTTTCAACTAAGCACAGCGTAGTGTTTTTAGAGATTCCAAGGATGGAAAGATCCACATCAAAACTTGGTTCATGAATAGCTAGACACATTGAAGTTTAGCTGATTCAGAACGTTCTTGCCAGGACGTTTTCTCTTTTCCTCGGCGAATGCTGACCAGGCCGTGGCGGTTGGAATATGAGGAACCATTATAACCTTATATGGTGTACATCCCAGCTCTTGGACTGAGGGCCGGTATGGTAAGAACTCTGGTTGCGTCTATAAATTGGACCCACGAAAAGAAACTCGCTCATCCCTCATCATCTGTGCCTGTCAGTCATGAACCGTACCAAAGGACTTTCGAGTGGGCGCGGGAAAGGTTGACGGATTTGTCGGGACCTCAAATGGGGGAAATGAAGTTAGCTGATTGTTGGATAGCCGCCATTGTCTTCAACAATGCTTGAGTCTCCAGCTGCTTCCCCAGACACGTCTCCGGCAACAAGGCCTGTTTTCTTTTGTACACTTGGGACTACTGCGCTGGTTCGACCCCTAGATTTGAGGTGAACAATCTTCTCCCCATTGAATAGGATGTTCCTTAGGCATGGCGAATCACACAAGCTTACGCCTTTTGCAATACTAAAATCTGGAAGACACGGAGCAGATCGAAATGCTTGACAACATTACAGGGCGAGGAAGTCGCGACAGGACTGCGATTCCAGGGCGGCGTGCCAGGTGGTCCGATCCCTTATTTTTCTATCATGGCTTCTAGACGACGGTGCGCCTATTGTCTGGGCAGATGAACGTGGGTAGCACATTACATCCCTGAAACGGGATTGTCTACCCGGGGTTGAACGAGATTATATAGCCCTTTCCGCCGCAAACCACAGATTTACGTGCGGTTGGAGTCTGGAATACATCAGACGCCGAAAATCGTCTCTGCAGCACGTCCAGGAACGGTTCTGCGCGCTCGATTTGGAGTCCAAGTATGCAAGGATTGGCTCATGCGAACAGTATGCCGTACCTCGCGTGGAGTGTTGAGATTTCTGGAATGGAGATTGACTTTCTCGAGCTAAATGTAGACGGGGGGCTTCTTCTGCTCTCCCGATTTGAACAATCGTCCAGATTTCGCTTGGTGACAAGCGCTTGAAGAAAACGCGGTTGCAGCGTTAAGACTCCACGCTCTGCAGGTATATTTACCCAATTAGCCACGAACTGAGTAAGGTCCGGGATTATTCTTCTCGATATAGAGATTTCACACACTGGCACACAAGCATTGCCATATATTCACGGTGAAGAGAGGTGGTCCAGACAGTGCCTAGGAGGGTCTGCGGAGCGGCCCCTTCCCCAGCTGGACGCTTCGCTGTCGAGAACAGAGGAATGATGTCATAAGCGCGCACTACTCCCGTTTGTCAATTTGAGTTGTGCCCATCTGTCTACCAAGCACTCCATATTGCAATCTTGCATCTCAAAACCAAGCAACCCTTACTCTCGATATAGTTCAGGCCAGAATCCAACAATCCTGCCCATCATGAGCGGAAGCGGAATGTCCAACGTCGGCAATCGCAGCCTGTACGAAGCCGGCGACCAGCGAAACTCTCCAGAGACCGACAAGAGCAAGGCGGAGAGGTTCGAAAAGGGAGATCATACTCATACGAATGACCGTCGTAAGTTTATCAATTCCTGTGTTCTCCCTTCGGATTTTGAAAACCCTGCAAGCTAACTTCGAGCCACGCAGAGGACAACCGCACGATCAAGAACAGACTGGAAGATGCATCCCTAAACTCGAAGAAACGCGACAAGGAAGAGCAAGAGCTGAATCTTGCCCAGAAGGATCCCACTGCTCCGGTATGACTCTTCGGCTTCGACATTTGTTCAGACACAAAGATGCTAATTATTGGCTCATAGGCCAGAAGCCATGGAAATGAGCCGAGCAAAGGGGCTAAGATTGATAAGGAACTGCAGGACGAGGAGGAGGAGATCTTGAAGAAGAAGGGCAGCTGGGGTCCTAAGGGGTCATAAACGGTACCAACTTCGAGATGCAAGCTGGAACTACTACGTAGAGGCCGTGTGACTTGTGTATTGTAGGTGCCATTTTGAGCCCATGGTCGATGAGGTGGCGTCTGTTCACGCAGACACGTCCGTGCAATGGAACACAATCCCTTGAAGAAGCCCATGCTAGTCTTTGGACCATTAGCTGTATGCAGAACCAGAGGATAACATTCGCCGTCCATGATAAGAGGTCAGAACGTAACTTAACCGCTCTGTAGCAATATGGGTATCTCGTTGCAACACATAAACCCGTGTAGTACACCACGCCAAAGTAACTCCTCATCCGTGCTGATAAACCCTACTCCATTTCTATCGTACCAGGCGGCTTACTCGTAACTGCCCCCATGTTAGCATCTTCTACCGCACACGAGGATAGAGTTCACTAACTATCATAAACGACCCTACAAACTCCATTCACCTCATTCACTATCCTCCTACTCACCCTCTTTAGAAACTGTCCATCAAACGGATACCAATCCGCCGTCATAAAATCAGTCGTCTCCACCGCCCTCAGCGCAACAACCTGATCATGCACCCTCTGATCCCCCATCACACCCACTGCCTTCACCGGCAACAGCGCCGCAAACGCTTGACTGATCTTCCTATACAGACCAGCAGCTCTGATCTCATCAATAAAGATCTTGTCTGCTTCCCGTGCTATCCGGACCTGCTCTGGTGTGACTTCGCCGAGGATGCGGATAGCGATGCCAGGGCCAGGGAAGGGATGCCGCCAGACCAGATCCTCCGGGATGCCCAGATTGACGCCTAGTTCGCGGACTTCGTCTTTGAAGAGCTCACGAAGTGGCTCAATGAGTTTGAGATGCATTGCCGCTGGTAGCCCGCCGACGTTGTGATGTGTTTTTATCGTCGCGCTGGGACCTTTGAAGGATATGCTCTCGATGACATCCGGGTAGAGAGTACCTTGGAGAAGCCACTCTATCTGGCCTGCCTTCGGGGAATTCTCTGCCGCGGCCTCAATCTTCTGTGCTTCTTCCTGGAACACTTCTATGAATGTGTTTCCTATGACTTTCCGCTTCTGCTCCGGGTCGTCCTTGATGCCCCTTAAGCGGCCGAGAAATCGCTCGCTAGCATCGACGACGGTAAGATTGATACCGAGATGCTCCGTTAACGTGTCTCGAACTTCTTGGGCTTCATTGAGGCGTAGCACACCATTGTCGACCAGGACAGCGTGGAAGCGATCCCCAATGGCTTCTTTCATGAGCTTCGCAGCGACGGTGGAATCTACTCCTCCGCTTACGGCGCCGATGACTTGGCCTTTTTCGCCGACCAAGGCTCGTATTCGCTCAATCTCTTTATCCACAAATTTCTTCATCGTCCAATCTTGCCGTGCTTTGCAGATGTTGACAGCGAAGTTCCTCAAAAGATGTTTACCTCGCGGTGTGTGGGTGACTTCTGGGTGGAATTGGATGCCATAGTACTCCTTGCTCTCATGCGCTATACCTGCGAATGGAGCATTCGATGTTGTAGCAATGGTGACGAATGAGGACGGTAGGTGGGATAGCTTGTCTCCGTGTGACATCCACACCTCCATATCATCCTCCAATCCCTCAAATAACCGGTCGACGTGCGCTTGCTTGCCAGAGTGCCTCTCAACCTTCAGATATGCGTGTCCGTACTCCCGCTTCTCGCCAGCCAAGACACTCTTGCCGTGATGCCATGCAATCTCTTGCAATCCGTAACATATACCTAGAATCGGCACGTCGAGCTCAAAGACAGATGGATCGACGTGGGGAGCGTCCGGGCTGTATACAGAGTAGGGTCCTCCAGATAGGATGACACCTTTGGGTTTCCATGATAGTTCGGCAATCTTCTGAGTGCAGGGTAGCATCTCCGAGTAGACATTGAGTTCGCGCAGTCGCCGCGTAATCAAGTGGGAGTATTGTGAGCCGAAATCGAGGACGAGAATAGTGTCGAAGGTCTTGTGCGGTTCATTCGGCATCTCCTTCTCGGAGGTTTCGCCATTGGTGATGGTCATGATAGGCTGCTCCCAGGTCAGTGTATCTTCGTGAAGTCTGGAGTGTAGAATTGACTTACCTTAAAGAACCAGAGATTCAAAGCTTTTTATCCAAAATTCATTCTTTCTGATATTCAGGTAGGGCTGAAGAAATTAAAGTTTAGCGAGGGGCAGCGGCCGGGTTCCCCAGGTTTTGGCATCGAACCCTTAAAGATTTTCTTCCTACAACATTATTAACACAGCATCACTCAGAAGGCGAAAGCAAACTGAGGAGACGAACATGGCGAAGAGAAAGCAAGTAACAGTGCAAGAGGCACTCGATGCGCCTAACCAGAAGCTAGACAAGATGGAGGAGACTGACAGCGACAGCGAGTCGGTGAGCCTCCCGCTTTGAGACTTACAGCTCAATGCTCATACTGAATCCCAGCTCAGGATACGGACATGCTAGACGTAGAGTTCGAATTCTTCGACCCGCAGCCCGTCGACTTCCATGGCCTGAAGACGCTCCTACGGCAACTGTTTGATGTGGACAATCAGCTATTCGACCTCTCTGCGCTGGCGGAGCTCATATTATCGCAGCCGCTACTGGGTTCGACAGTAAAGGTAGCGGATGAGGGAGAAGCGAACGAGGAGGATCCATATGCTTTCCTCACGGTGCTAAACCTACATGAACACCAAGTATGTTCTCCACATAGCCACGGAACTCCAACGAAGGGCGCTGACACGAATCTGCATAGGACAAGCCGGTAATAAAAGACCTAACCGCCTACCTCCACCAAAAATCTATCGCAACTCCATCGCTATCCTCACTACCTCCATCACTCTCCCCCGACTCTCCCGCCCGCATCGGCCTCATCCTAACCGAACGCTTCATCAACATCCCCGCCGAAGTAACACCGCCAATGTACAACATGCTACTCGAAGAGATCTCTTGGGCGCTGCAGGAAAACGAACCTTACAATTTCACGCACTACCTCATCTTCTCGAAAACCTACAGGGAGATAACTTCCAAGTTGGACGGGGAAGATAGCCGGCCATCGAAGAAACAGAGGCAGAAAGGGAGGGCAGGAGGAGATGGTGGGGAGACGTTCTATTTCCATGCCGAGGACGAGAAGTTGCAGGAGTTTGCGAGCGCATATGGGAGTTTCGATTATACGAGAGTGGGAGATGAAGGGGCGAGTGATTCGAAGAGGGCGTTTCAGGATGCTGGGATTAAACCGCAGGGGCATGTTATTTTGATAGAAGCAGGAAAGTTTGAGGCAGCTGTCAGGGGAATAGGCGAGTTTGTTAATGGCGCAGCTGGTTGAAGTCGTTGTTGATGAGAACTTTACGTTGACAGGTTAGACTAAGTGATGATGATTCTACGAGCGCTTCAAAGACTAAGCCTCGATGGATTTGGGAATGAATACTCTTCCTGAGAGGAGACATCTTCGCAGGGTGGGCTGAGCCACTGGATCGGTTGTTTTATTGCTGAGGCAATTGGATGACGAACCATGTTGATCTTGTTACAATGTTACATCTAACGCTCTTAGAAACTGTACAAACAAATCTTATCCCACCTTTTCCCCTTCCACATGCTGGAGGTTCGGCAGCATGGCGCAACGATTGATCGAGAACCCTCGTAGATACCCTCTTATTTTACAGCAGCTCTTCTTAACCAATGATGATCTTATCATCTTCAGGGAAACTATACTCCGGCACCGCCAAGTTCAACGGTGCAGGTCCTTTCCTTACCCGCCCAGAAATATCGTAGTGAGAACCATGGCACGGGCAGAACCATCCACCGAAGTCGCCCGCTTCGCCGATTGGGACGCATCCTAAATGTGTGCAAACACCTAAAAAAAGGAAACCGTTAGATCTAGGCCTCGATATACCATACAGTTGTGCCATGCATGTGGACAATTTGATTCCCAATGGACCTAGAAATAGGGGCAACTCACCAAGCATAACCAACCACTCCGGCTTCTTGACCCGATCCTCATCAGGCTGCGGGTCCCTCAACGCCTCCCACTTCGTATTCCGCGCCTCTTCGATCTCGGCCTCTGTGCGGTGGCGGATGAAGACTGGCTTGCCTCGCCATTTGATAATCACCTATGTTACGCCATATCAGCCACGAGACCCAGTTGCTCACCCGTAGAGCTTATATCACTCACATTCCTGCCCTCCGGAATCGCAGCAAGGTCAATCTCGACCTTCGCCTGCGCCAGCACATCCGCCGATGCCGACATATTGACTAGGAAATCTGCATCCCAACGCAGTCAGCCAATTGCTCCCTAGCCCATTCTTTCCCTCTCCTTTCCCCTCTCCATTGTCCCCTCCACCCCATCTCTCCAACTCCTTTTCTGTGGGACCAACGCACCTTCAACAGTAGCCTTCGCCCCAATCGCGCTCAACGCCCCCATCGTGCCCACCATAAAGTACTGAAACACCCGATTGCTCGTCTCCCCGCTCTTGCTCTTGTAAGCGCCGAAGTTCGGTATCTTGGTCGTTTCCGAGGCGCCCATGCCGCGGAAGGGGCTGTCGAAGGAGGAGGTCACGGATACTTCGCTGGCTTTGCTGCGCTTTTGCTGTTGGTTTTGGACTACTAGGGCGAGGGAGGGGGTGCGGAGCGTGGGGAGGAGGGAGGTTTGCGAACGGGCGCAGGTGCGCAGGAGGGTGGAGGGCCCTGTTGTTAGGGGAGGCATTGTGGCAATCGCACAGAAGAGGAATTGGTGTGGGGTAATAAGTTGGAGCGAGCGTGGGAAGCTGGAGGTTAGGTGGTGATGCAGATGGGATGAGGTTTGAGGTTTGGCCGAGGAAGGCTCGCTTGTGATTGGCTGGCGCGGGCTGCCATTTCTTGCCTATAGCCTAAGGCACATCTACCTACCTACCTACCGCAAAGACGTCTCACACAGCAGCGCTGGGCAACGTTCAGCTGGAAAGCCACTGTCAGTTTGACTGGGGCGTAGCTGAAATGGCCCTCACGACGAAGCGACCAGCTGCCGCTGATATAGACAATTCCAATCATCCAAAGCGGCCGTCCAAGGTTGCACGCCTTGACAATTGGCTATCCTCAAACGCCAAGAACACATCTGCATCAATCCGTACAAACCACAAGACCAAGCCGCAACCTGCTACAATCCCTAAAACAAAGCTGCAACCTACAACAACCCAAGCTCACCCGCTCAAAGCCCGTAACCAACGCAGTCCCTCCAATCACTCAGCAACCCACACCTCTTCCCCCTCCCCCTTCGCATCCTCCAAGCCCCCACCACAACACGCCCCAACTTCTCCACGAACCCTCACCCTAACCCTCACCCTCACCCACGAAACCGGCGACATCTTCTCCTCACCCCACAACTCCCTCCTCCTACACGCCTGCAACACCCTCGGCCGCTTGGGCTCCGGCATCGCCCTCGCCTTCAAAGCCCACTACCCCGCCGCCTACGCCATCTACCACCAACACTGCTTGGATCACAAAGCCAACCCCGGAGCTCTTCGAGGCACAGCACTTCTAATCCCACCCGTCGATTCCCCTTCCTCCTCCTCCTTCAACGACAATGACAACGACGGTGAGAAGGAGGATGTAGGACAAAGAGGGCATTGGATAGGCTGCCTATTCACGTCCCTTTCCGTCGGGTTCCGGAAAGACACCCGGGCGCAGATATTGGCGAATACGAAAGCTGCGATGGAGGACCTGCTGCGGCAGGTTAGGGCGCTGAATGAAGCGGACGGGAAGGGTAAGAAAGGAGAGGGGAGGGGGGAGATAGGAGAGGTGTGGATGTGTCAGATCAATGCTGGGAGCTTCAACGTGCCGTGGGGGAAGACAGTGGAGGTTTTGGAGGGCATCGAGATTGAGGAGGGTATGCCGAGGGGGGTTACGGTTGTTACGAGGTGAATGAGAGCTAGTGAGATGCTGTGGTACTCTGAGGGAGGGTCAAGGCAGAGAGTCAGGCACGGATGGACTTGGAAATGGGTATCAGGTAAGTAAGCAAGCCCTCTGGAGGACGTTATAGTGTCTAAGTCAAGCTCAACAGTGTCACTCACAGACCAATAAAGGTTGGGCGAACGCTTCGTACAAATCTCATAGCCATGGTAGTAGCAAGAAGGGTGTTACTACATGAGACGGGCGGTCCACCGCAATATTTGCCCAAACTCTAGCTATGAACCTTTTTGCACCGAACCCTCGCTATATGACTGTGACCTCCAGAGATATCCCCCAGCAAGCAATTGTGCAAAACTGTTTACAAACATTAGTCATGGCTAAATGTTAGCAAGATGAGCAAAAGCATTTGAGCAAAAATGGCCGCATCAGGCGGCGGGCCATTTGAGCGGCGGATTAAACGGCAGCAACGGGGTCTGTGTCCGCTTGCGCATTGGTGTCGTGCCATGAGTTTGGCTGACGCGGCGAGTGAGCTCTCGGAGGTCCTTTGGTGGACTCGATCTTACGGTGGCCGTGTACTGGAGTGCGGAACTGCGGACATGCGGATGATGCTGAAGTGGTTTGATGGAGGGACGTGAATTTGCGAGGACGTCGTCGACCGGCAACCCGTAGTCGTCTTCGCTTCGGTTGATGTCGTAGGAGCCGTAGTAGCCTGGTTTCTGTCCGACAGAGGGATAGGGCAAGCTCTCGGAAGCGCTCAATTGACTTATCGCTTGGCCGAAGTAACTGTGAACTACGGGAGCAGTTGAGGGAATCGATGGTCTTCCATCTGTGTAAACAATCGTCAGTAGCCTGATACGTATGGCTTGGCAATCTCTGAAACCTAGGAGCTCATCATCGTCTTCCTCCAATTCCTCACAAATGAATGCGTGCTGAGAGACTTTCGAAGCTGTACGCAGATGTTAGTAGAAGGGCGAGACCACGAGCTGAAACACCAACCGCGCTGTGAAGACGGTTGTACATGTTCTAGGATTCGATGAGCGCGATGATGCTGCTTGCGTTTCTGTAGTTGGTCGTCACAGAATAGCTCTTTGATTGACGATTCGCCGAGATCAATAGCTTTTTGTGTATCTCGAATCGGCAGTCGTGCAAGCCTCGCGGTGAGCGATGAGGTCCTGACATCCTCGTCTATCTGACTTGTATACATTGCTGGATTAGTATGTTCGCTTTCCCGCGTGGTCATGGGCAAAGGTTGTGTCACTCGTCCGGAGAGTTGTGTCGAAGTACGTATAGACCGCACAGGACCACTAGGGCTGCTTCCATCATCGATATCATCGTCAACTGCCCTCCACCCTCTCCTGGCCTGCATCCTAGCCAGTTGGCCTGGAACAGCTAACGCCTTGATGTCGTCAATGATCTCGTCGATAGCCGGTAAACGCTGTGCGAGCCGAGCGCTTTCATCCTGCTGGTGTCGACGTGTAGATGTCGCCTCGCCTCCACCTTCAAGAGATATCCGTGTCGGTGTCGGTCTTTCAGAGTTAAGCGAACTAGTGGAATCTTCGGATATGTTGGTGGGGTCCCCGTGGGTTGAATTGTGTGCGTCAGATGATTCGGCGTTCTCATATTCAGTTTCGCCGTCGTCAAGTTCTGTCATGGGTCTAGGTGGTGCTGTGATACTGCTTAGCTGCAACTGAACGCGTAAATCTGAAGTTCTCAATCTGGGCTTTGGGATCGACGTGGCCGCTCGTTCGTTCTTCGACCCGGAGCCACCCTTCGGCAACGTGCCAGCTTCAGCAATTGTATCGCATGGTCTCTCATCCTGTTCGACGTTGATATTTGCAGGTTCATCATCGTCTACATCCTCAATTTGATCGATATAGCTGTGAAGAAGGGCCTCTTGGGAATCCGATGTTGTCCTAGGCTGATTCACAATACCCGATGGACAATCGTCGGAATTTCGTGCATGAGACTCTTCTTTTCTCGGCTGCACTGCCGATGCCCCAGGTTCTAACTTGAGTTCAACGATACCGCAAGCCCAAACACGTCGTACCTGCTTCACAACAGGCAGTCGTTCCGGAATATTACGCTCGGAACCCACGAATCCATCTGAGCATGTATTTACTGTCTTTCCAGTTTGGGTCAGGCATCTTTGGACCTTTCCCAATTGCTTGAAGTCATTGGCCACTGTATCCCGTAATCGTAAGGGGAGCCTGATGTTTTTCTGCAGTACACTCAAAGGCTTCCTACTTTGCTTCTTCAGAGGCGCTGAAGCACGTATTGGACCTCCCATAACGTGTGCTTCATCCTGGTCAAGCGACTCCTCTATAGGATCTAGGCATTCTTCGTCCTCCGATACTGGGTCTCGGAAGATGATCTTCTCCATGAGCTTGTATCAGTCATCCATAGCACTTGAAGGACGGCAGACCCACCTCGTCATCGCAAGCACTGATTTCTACGCTCGGCACTAAGACTAGCCCATCAACAGGTAGTCTTCTCTTTTTCCTGGTGTGCACAGGGATACTTGATGCTTTCCCCGGTGCTTTCCCTTTCCGCTTCTTCGTTAGCTTGACCTGGTTGAATTCGGAGTGTTCCCACTGAAGCGTAGCGCCCCGGACTAGTCGACGGTGCTTTGAGTGAGGGACATCGCGTTCTTCATCGGATTCAACTAAGCTACGGACTGCCTGTATTTCGTCTAAAGTGACAAAGGAATCTGCTGCTGGGTTACCTTCAGGGTTGTCAGTGAGTTCGCGATGTGCATCGGGAGGAGAAGCGTCTAATCTTGAAGCAACGACTGAAGTCCCTCTTGCATGGCGTCTCGGAGGTTCAATTGTATTTACCACTTGACATCTCCGGCTTCTTGAGCCCTTATAGTTAACCAGGATCTGGTTATCTTGAGGGTGGAATTGGGGCCCCAACCCATCCGCATCTTGATTACGGTCAATTTCATCTTGTATCGCTACGCCGCCTTGCACACATTGTCTTGGGGCATCTTCGTTCCCTTCCTCGTTGAATGCAATGTAATCGTCTCCATCGGCCAGAGGCTGCTCTGAATTTTCCTCATGAGGTGCCGATATGGCCAGCCTGGAGTGTTCTGACGCCCTCGAATCAAGTACATTTCCTGGGGATAAAGAAGAGGTCTTGGTAATAAGCTTGCTTTGCCGATTGGCTTGCCGCGACATGGCGGCTAACGTTTGTTCATGTTCTCTTGCCGACGGTCTTTGAGACAAAAGATACACTCCATTCAAACCCACGACTAATTGAGTGTCATCCTTGCTACTACTAGTAATCTTGATTCTGTCACGAGATGGAAGCCTGCAGTCATCAACAGTTTCTGCTATTCCGCCATTTCCCACGTCTGATGGTTCCGAAGCAACTTCAGAGACACAGGCGCTTGAGCTGGCTGCCGTGGCATTATCAACCACAGCATTATCAACCGCACTGGAAGACCGGGACTCTTGGGACTGGGAAACAGGAAGATTGCTCCGTGGCTTATCGCAGCCTTCGACAACGTCTCCAAGTTGGCATGTGATAGTTTGGCACGATGCGGCATCTGACCCCGCCTTTGAAGCCTCACCTGGCTGACAGGTACCTTGTTGAGATGCTTTTGGCTTCGTAAGGCTTCCTTCAGTCGCGATGGCCAGGTTGCGTTGGATCCCATGCCGTCTACGCCTGAGTCGGCGCTTTGGAGCCTTGGAGATCCCGTACAGGTATGCTTCAAGAGTCAGTTTGCTGGGCGCAGCTGATGCCAGTGGTGTTGATGGAGGTCGCAAGATTCCCCCTCCATCTTCATTGGCGTATGCATCAATGCTCTCCATGCCTGCTGCTGCTCATGGCTTGCGAACAGGAACACGCTACGGTAAGGTGACAACCAAGTCGCATGGAGCTGACGCAGCGACGTTTGGCAGCCATGAACCACTATCACGGTTGACACCTATCAACGAAATGCTCTTTATATTTCTATCGTGCAAAATGTGATTGTGTCTTCTTCCCATTGGTCGATTTCAAATCTTTACCATGGTGGCTCCAGTGTTAGGTTGGGAGATAAAGTCTTGCCGAAGAGAGAGGAGGCTTTGTCGTCGGGAGTAATTATGGGGACACACGTGGTTTCGATGCTCCCGCACGTTTATAGCGAAAATTACAATACGGGCTCATGGCCATGCCTCTCGCTTGTACTTTATCAGTGTCGGAACACAGCTCCCTCGTAGGTGTATGCATGTCTCCATGAACATGTTTACTTTGATTCATTAAAGAGTTCTCAATCACTGAAGTTGCCAGTCGACTGTTGGGATCATCTCCCGTTTGCGGTTTATCTAGATACTATAAACATGGAAGGTTTTGCTTTCAACCAAGGAGGTGAGCTGAACAACGTAAAGTATCGTTCAATAAAGGAAGCAAAACTTTTTGTTTATCCTGTTGGCTTACAGTCGGTCGCTGAATGAGCTGTGTGTCCCATGCAGTCTCCTTTTCGTTGATGTTCCAGTTAGCGTGATGGTTTTCCCCTGTCAGGGACTCCGCCCTGGTCCACGGGTGCTTGGATGCGGTCTAGGTCGCAACTTTGTGAACGTCTATGACGATAGTCGGCATGTTATTCTCCGCAACGCCGTGCAGCAGACTCCTCACTCTCCTCACAGAGAGCATGATTGCGCGGCGAAATGCAACAGGGATAGTGGGCCACGATCGGGCCTACACTATGCGACTGCCCGCGCCCGCTTTCTGGTGCCCAGCATGCAAGTTGAAAGTCTTGTGAAAATGCAGCGTGATATATGTGTACTTCATGATATCCGGTTGTCTCAGCGAGATGGTCCATCGTAGGACGATGAATTAAGCTTGAATAAGACGAATCAGCAGCGTTGAAGGTCAGCACTTTAACCCCCCAATGTCGGTACGCCTCCTGCCACCCAGCTTACACTTGCAAGGGGATCCAGGCCCATCTCCTCTCGGCTTCTTTGGCGTGCAGCCACACAACTCACTTCGGGTTAGCTCCCAAGATGCACCATGACCTCTCCCGCTTCCCACCTGCACCAGCATCGCAGCAAACGAGGTAATAATGCGCGGTGCTTCTAAGTTGTACACCAACCTTCCCTCTCTGTCACTCGTTTGTTTTACCTCTCCTCTGACCGTAGCAGTTCGGCACATGAGGCACGATGTCTTCCTCACCATCAGGACAGACTGTACGTACAATAATGAATCCAGCTGTAAAAGAAGGACAAGACATGCTAATACGATTCACAGGGGCCTCCATATGCGCCGACAACTGAAGGCCTGGGCGGCCTGCCCTCAATCATTCCAGATGTCGCTGTTTCAGCAGTCTTCGCTTTCCTTTTCCTTGTTGTTGGCATTACGCATATTATCATTCTGAAGAGGAATACCAAGGTTGGACATAAATTCAAGATGAACATTCCCATGTTCAGTCAGTAAACCCCTAAATCCTCCTTCCAAATCCTTCAGTCTGAGTCGCTAACACGAATCAGTATTTTGTTTCATAAGAGTAATATCTGCAATCCTCCGCATCGTCTGGGCTACGAGGCCACGGGATGTTCGAGTTGCAATTGCAGCCTCTATCTTCGTCGCCTGCGGCTCACTTATTCTCTACATTCTAAACCTTGTCTTCACCCAACGAATCGTTCGAGCGCTGCATCCGCGAATTGGCTGGTCTAGACCGGGCACTGCATTCTTTGCCATAATCATCGCCATCACAGTTGTGAGCCTCCTCATGGTCATCACAGTCGCCATTCAATCCTTCTTCACCCTCAATCCAAACACGCACCGCATCGACCGCGACATCGAACTATACGTCAGCACTCTTTTCTCCGTGGTTTCTTTCTTACCAATACTACTCGTCGCCCTCTGTTACATCATCCCCAGGAGGACAGAAATAGATTATTTTGGTACAGGCTCTTTCCGCGCAAAGGTCCTCATCGTCGTCGGCGCCGCCGTTTTCATCTGCGCCGGTGCTTCCTACCGCGCTGGAACAGCTTGGCTTCCACCGGTGTCCGTAAGGAGCGGTAAGAGCCCGGCTTACCTCTCCAAAGTCGCATTCTACTGCATGGATCTCAGTCTCGATTGGATCGTCGTAACCCTCTGGGCCGCCACACGCGTCGATCAACGCCTCTGGGTCCCCAACGGCAGCAAAGGCTCCTATTACCCGCACCCAGAGAAACAAAGCAAGTACGCAGACATGGAGAAATCCATCAGCCTCGCAGACTACAGCAGCCGGACCTCGCTGTACGCCAAACAATCTACTACGTCGTTGGTCAATACGCGGACAAAGAGCATGGATACACAAGCCGAGTCCGTCTGGACGCTACCAACTACTGAGCTCGGCTTCGACCGCGCAAGTGGAAAGTGGAGCTTGAAGCGCGCCAGCAACTGGAGCATGGGTACCACGCTGAACGGGCAAGAGGCTGCGCAGGAGTGGACGATATTGGGCAGAGAAGACCCATCGATACCAAACCGAACAGCGGAGCTGCAACGGAAGTGGGGTGCCACGGCCCTCGCTCACGGTCCGCGGCCACTGACAGCTGACTCTCGCGCCCCGAGCGCGTCCGCCACGCGTCCGCCGAGCAGTGAGCGACCACGCAGCAGCGGCGGCCGCATGCGATCGGCGACCGCCAGTAGCGCGCGCTCGACGCACACGGGTGGTCGGACGCGGTCGTTGACAGGCAGTGGATCGATGACGTCGAGTTCGGTGCGGCCGTCCACTTCGGATGGCACTCATGCGTTCAGCTCGATGCGGCCGTCCACTTCGGAGGGTACGAATCCATCGAGTTTTGGTGGCAGCATCTCACCGAATCATGCATTCTAAGTGAATTGCGGGCTGGCCTACACAGACACAACTCTTCTTTCGATCATCGCGGGCGACCAAATGGGCGAGCTCTTCAACCTTTTCGAATATTCAATAAATCCTCGCAGCCGGCATACCTGCCTATTTTCTTGACCCTTCGACCACAGATCTTATGTCCATTCCGCCGCCGCAGTGGGCACACACACAACTGCCGACTTGTATCAACTGCATATTTTCTCCTCTTTGACGACTTTTATGAGCAGGCATCTGGGGCGTCGACGGAGTTGTGAATATCAGACAGACTTTTTCTAAAATCTCCGGGACTTGGGAACTCATATATGGGTTGAATCATTCGGGTCGGTAATCTCCTTATTTCTTCGATAATCTTGTTTATATTAGCAAACGGTTGGATATACAATTCAACCCCTCCTCGAGTTTCAACACGAGAGAAAGCGTTTCCTTTGATGAGCGTTTTCAGGGCGAGCACTCACCTCTCGGTGATCTTTGAAGTTACTACTTATGTAGACGTAAAAGACTACTTTGCACCACGTACCGTTTTCTCGGCAGTGTGGAATTCCTGGGTTTGAAGTATGTTTATTTCCTTCTTTTATCTCCAGAATCTCGGTAGCTCAGCTCTTCCTAACGACCTTAATCCCACTGTTGCCAATCTGTATCCTCCCACGCCCCAAATCATCCAAATCATGGTCCTGTTCTCCCATACGCTCACCACTCATCCCCTGACTTCCCGCTCCTCCGCCACCATCCCGTTCCCCAACCCTTCCAGCTTCCCCCATC
>JAGFMK010000373.1:0-30481 GCA_021030975.1 Lichenothelia convexa
GGGCCGGGGGGGAGGCTGTTGCTTGAGCGGAGGAAGCGCTAGGGTCGCTGATGGTCGTGGAGCGGTATCTGTGGAGAGCTGCGGTGGCAGAAGTACATTGGATAGAGAATTTCTGAGTTGCATTGGTTTGGATTTGCTATGCGTTCACGATCTGGAAGGAGGCCTATGAGCCTTTGTATATTGGCGGTCAGAGTACTTAACGTTTAGCGCTTTAGAGTATGCCTCATATGCCGAGCATACATAGAATCGCTTTTCGAAGCATGAATCAAGCTTCAAACCTCGACAGTACCAAAGTCACCATATGTTCTTGCCAACTCTCTCCATGCCTTAATGTACTGACTTCCTATTATACCCTGCAAGCAAAATATGAGGGCAGGGGCGGGAACTTTTATCTGATCAATGTAATTGCCCTAAAACACCGAGGGCAAAGCCTCAGGCCCTCTCCGTGCCTCAGATACATATACGGACAACATCAGCTGCTAGTACTGCGACTATGCCCCTAGCAACCGGCAAAATGGGTCAGGCAGTGTAAGAGATTTGCAGCTGTGGCCCGAATAATCCATGTCTAGGCGGGGAGAGCATACATTGTTCTCCGTGGGGATTCGAGGGGAGTTCGCTGATGGAGATGAGCCTGTTATTGCGATGATGGTTGTTTCATAGATGATGATGATGATAGTGATGATGATGATGATTTGCTTCCCGCTGTTGGTGATCTTCGTCGTTGGATTCTATTGCCTTCATCACCAGGCTCTGGTCCAGCCCTCAACAAAAGGCGCCTTAGACAGGTTCCCTACACTACCTCCGCTTGCCAGCCCAGTCCGTGTGTCCACCACTTGTAGGCCATCTACACCACGGATTAGCAGTCCCACTCGATGGACCGCGGATTAGCAATACCTATAAGCCAAGTCATCAATGTGACGCACAGACTTTTGAACAACTCCTCCAAATGCCATCGGTATAGGCGCGATAGTCGCGTCGGGCAAAAGGCTGGACTCGGTTTTTGGTGAGCGGGCGAACACGTTGAGTGACGCAGTTTGCGGTCGATACGCTGCATCTATGCCTTGGCGGCAAAAGCTCGTTTTGGGCTTTGAAGAGCTGCTTGGAAGTGAGAGGGATTGTGTTCCATCCGTGAGGGGTGAGGAATCCTAGGGCTCAGTACTCTTAAGACACTCAAACTCTTAACTTTCTGAAGCAAAGGCTCAAAGATGAACCATTGGGTAGGCCTCCTAATGTGGTTGTTATTACATGTCTAGATGGACCTTGAAAGAGCTATGTGGACTAGACAATGGAGTCACAGTTTTTCTCACTCTTGTTTTCTCCAAAGGTTCGAGATCAACTACTCTCCGCTTAGGTTCTATAGGAGAATGCTTCAAGTATGTGGGGGTGGTGAAAGTATATCTAGTAACGCACGGGAGATGTATCAGACAAGACGTGACGCGGTAACAGCAATTCGATTGGGAAACCGGCGATGTAGCCAGTACTGGATACATATACCTGAGAACCAGCTGTTCGCCATTCTAGGACTCCAACTGTACGGGGGCAAAAATCAGATCGCGACAACTGGCGCTGGTTATACCTGGAACAAGTCGAGGGCGAGAATATGAGGGCCTGATACAACTCCCGGTGTAGGTGGAGTATCAAGTGTGGCGGCTGAACGGAAAGAACGCGCACAGGTGGCAGCAATATTTTGCCGCTGGTCGAAGTCTAGTTCTTCAAAATCAGGCCGAGGGTGAACCAACCCACTGGTCGCTTTATGTTGCTCGAGAAGGTCAATGGGGCAATGTTTATCAGGTTAAGGGGGACGTCGAACATATGTCGTACGTACCATCGAGCCGGACGCTCCATATTCGAATCCCCAAAGGATCAAGGATGAACATGTGCTTGCCACTCTCAGCGAAGAGCAAAGTAGGGTAGTATAAGAGACGTTACACAGAACGAGCCACCCACCTCCCTGGGTCGAGATTCATCGATCTATTACGGAGAATTGTCAAGGCTGGACTGTTCGCGTTATCGCGATGCTAGTGGCAATAGGCCGTTATAAGCACAGCAAAGCTTGAAAATGGCTGGGGCAATGGTAGAGCCTCTTTTGGTGATGATGACGACCTTCGTGCTGTACTGACACATGCTTTCAATAATGATGGTGAGATTCCGATCCGCACTCGGGTCATCATCATTTTCTTTCCCGTTGCCATCTTCCCATGATCAAGTGACCACTTCCATTGTGTACGACGTATCATGCTTTGGCTCCGCAAGTTGCAGAACGACGTCGCTATCTAGAACCCGACTGATGCTGAGGTTCATACTGACGAAGTTCAAGCCCGAACGCTGTATAATATATGACCTCTCTCTGTCCCCGTGAGAGCCTTCACCGTGCTAGTGGAATGCCAGAGAGCCAATCGGAACTGCCAGACGTAGTCAAAATTGTATTTATTAGCTGTTGGCGAACAATGTTTCATCTTCGTGCGTGGCTTCGTTCCTTGCACGTGCCAGGCATATAGTTTCGCTGGAGCGACGACTATCGTGCACTCCCAGGCAGGAGTCGTTGGCACTCAAACACGAATACGAATGTGGGCGGAAAGACGCCTTTGGACGCGTAAGAATCAGATCTACTCTGCAAGATGCTTGTTTCGCAAACATATCCATCAACAGGTGCAGATTTCGTGCGGGCCTGGGCAGGCGGTTATGCCAAGCGCCCAGGTTCAAGAGCTATAAAGCAACATTTGTATCCGGTTCAGTTATGAATCTTGATTTCGACTAAGGGAAACTTGCCGTTAAGCATGGGGAAGAGATCAAATGGACGATTCTGGAGACTAATATGGCAAGATCAAATGGCTATACTCTTGAGGTTTGCCACTGGTGAAGAAACAGCTTTCTCAGAGATGACTGATTTTATAGCTGCAATGTTTGCTCGCGGGGTCGTGGGTCGGGTTTACGACTTTACGTCCGTGGTCTCTGCATGGTTTCATTACATACCGATGCGGCTTCTCGTAGCGTTGTTTTACTACGTGGACTGAAGAGTACAATTCTTGCTTGGCATAAAACTCTATCAACAGTATTTGTGGGGGCGCGGGGTATGTTGTTTTTAGTATGCAATTGTAGATAGCATATGTATGTCCAAAAGGCCAACTACCCAGATGTTCGAGTCTAATGATGCGACGTCTTCATTTCCAACACTTCATCCAATACTTTCAGTAACCCCTTGACCTCATCCTCTGCAACAAATTAGCTCTTTCCACAGTTGTAGTTCGCGTCTACAAACCTGTATTGTAATGCACAAGACTAATCCTCACAATGCCATCATCCTGAAGCCCCAAAATTTGCGTCACTAACCGGTGGCTGTAGAAGTGTCCCCATCTGATGCCATAGTCGCTCCCTTTCTCAACCGCTTCAACAATGTCTTGGCTCTTGTGCCCCTCGACCGTGAAGCTGATCACTGGGATTCGCTTTGATCTGTCCTTGACGGGCTGTCCATATATTGTGACGTTCTTTTTCGACTTCAGGTAATCCACAATGAGCCCTTGAAGAACCTCTTCATGCTTGGAAATCTCTTCCCATGCCTGCTCCGGAGGGCTTAGATAGTCTATCACCTTCGGGATGCTGGCTGCCAGCTCGTAGCTCGATCCGGCGAGGCCAAGCTTATTCTCAAGGTTATCGTAGTGTGGATCCCCGTTCTTGAAGTAGTGGCCTAGCGACGTGAGGTTCTTTTGGGCCTGGGTCGATGCGTAGAGAAGCGCAATATGCGGTCCGTAGACTTTGTACCTTGCACAAATTCAGCAAAGCGGTCGGAAAGAGATACTGGTATGAAGACGTATTTCCATACCAGCTGAAAGCGTAAAAGTCTACACCCAGATCTTGAACATCGACGGCGCCGTGCGGTGCAAACGTAACACCATCCACACAGAGCATTGCCCCCGGAACAGTATCATGCAGCGTCCTCGCGATTGACTTGATATCATGGATCGTCCCGAGTATATTGCTGGCATGCGTGCAAGCAACGAGCTTGGTCTTCTCACTCAGAAGGGGCTTCAGATTCTCCCCAGTGAGGACCGGGTTAACATTCTTTGACGCGTCCGCAACATCATCCCCTTTCCACCACTTTATCTTGAGCTTCAATCTTGAGGCTAACCGCACCCATGATGCAATATTGGCTTCGTGGTCGAGTTGGGAAAGGACTAATTCGTCTTCGCCGGGAGTGAAGTGGTCATAGAGGGCCGAGGACAGGTTATGGAATAGCTGCGTCGTGGATGAGCCCAGGACTCTCTCACGGTAACGTGTTAGTCGATTAATATACCTGGAGATGCATTGAGGTGGCATACCGATCTCAGAGCTCGACTTGGCGTTGATATACTTCGCTGCAGCGTTGTAGCCCTCGGTCACCAGTCTTGTCGATTCTGAGGAGATGGGATAACTGGCGCCAAGCTGGACGTTGGTCGAGCGTAAATAATCACGTATGCTGGAAAGACATCAGTACAGTTGGCTTTGTAGCCCTCAACGGTACTGCTCACAAGTCTGCAACGGTATCAAGAGTTTGGCTTCCGCCAGCGTTATCCATAAAGACCTGCCCTCCACGCAGGGCAGCGAATTGTGCCCTAGCATCGTCAATTTGGAACCCCTTCGCCATTATGATAGAAAATTGAGTAGATATACTGCGCAATAGTCAGGCAAAGAATGTTGAAGGTCGAGCAAGCAATCCCATCGGTACAGCTTGCGGGGAAGAGGACCTCGGCTGCGCCTGGCCTTGGCAGACGTCCGAAGACTTGGAGAACCAACAACTTGTATACTTGTCTGATGGAATTCAGTTTCATATATCTCAGAGAGCGCAGGAGCTACCCAGCAGAGACGGTGATATACTTGTAGGACTATAAAGAGTGAGCCGGACCGCGCTGGGTCTCTTGATCTAGCACCGAGGTAAGGATGCTATATCGCAAGCGTTGCAAGACCAAGACGACTCTCAGTGTCAAGCATTACTGGCTCCAGTCACCACGGACTCAGTCAAGAACAGACGTCAAGATCACCTGTATCATATCTACTGGATCAATGTACACCAGCTTACTATGGGCGTTGTATCATTACAGCCTTGGCAGATTGAGGAGCTTAGCGGCTCCCAGGGTGTATTCAAGTCTTCACGACACCGTTTATCCCAATAAAAGCTAAGCTGGTACCAAATTATACCGGCTGCTAGCTAATGCCACAGCTCTGCAGCTTTTTGCTATTACAAGGACCAAAAACTCATCGTGGATGTTGTAGATCTTCTGGGCAAACTCCGAAATGCTTTGTTAGTAAGCTTGTATCTCCAGAGAATGCAGTTGTATGCTGGTCAATGCCCCGAGTTATTAGCTCTTTCTGCTTTTGTCCACAAAGTCGTCATGCCTATATTTGTCCTTCGCAAATCATTCCATGAGGAACTCCTCTGCACCGCTGTACAGGTGTTGTATGTACGGTGACGTGGTTGAGTAACGTGGCGGCCTATATCCCAGTTGCTGCGCCCTGGTTCGTTCAACAACTGCAGCTTGATGCAAGACGTCCCTCGCGATATTTTTGTCTCCTAGGAGAAGTTCTGTAGCGGTTGCACTTTCCAAGACCTTCGACAACTTCTCATGAATCGACTTGGCGACCGTACGACGAATGTCCCCGGCCCTCTGATCGGTTTGATCATAGAGCGATCTGGCAAAAGATAGGAGAGATGAAGTATTGTGCAGGCGTGGCAGCAAACTCTGAATGCACAAGGCCACTTCCGTGCCAAGCCCTCCGCAAAGGTCATACTTGTCCGCCGCTAGGTACAGCAACACCAGCTCTTGGAGTCGTTCTTCGGCCTTTGCTGGATCGGTGGTGACAGCGCCAGGCATATTGTTTGTCTCACGTTGTAATATCGGATTCCGCAAGCCGTATGCGTATTCGAGCATGGCTTTGACAGTAGCTGGATCTTCTGGCAACGAGATCGTGTTGCTTGCAGCTTCCTGGTCGTGAATGAGCATCACGTACATTATCACTCCCGGACCCAACATACCTGGAAGCCTCCGCGGCATGCACCAGCGAAGAATGTCGAGTACGCGCACAAGCTTTGCAGAGGTCAGTCAAGCGTTCACTTTAGCTTTTCTAACAGAGTAGGGTGGTCGAGTGGGAAGAGAGTGCACAACTCACATGGCTTTATGCACGCGGAACGCTGTGGAGCCCTCAGGACCACAAAGGATTGTAAGGTCTGACCATTCGCCAGACTTAAAGAGGCGTTTGAGACCTTCGTGGAGAACGGGACTACCGACGGCTGCCGCCTCTGCGGCTGTGAACGTTTTCCTTGGCAAGTCCATGAGAGTGAATCTGAGAGTTTTTGGGTATCGACCTATAAAGATATTGAATGCCTGACTGAGACTTAAGGTGCTTGCGAGAAGTTGAACGTAGGTGATGGACGAGGACGAGGAGAAGACAGGTGTGTCGTTTAAATATTTTCGACCTCTGACACGTAGCAGAATTTGTGCCGCTAATACTCGCGGCGTGACCCCAGTCACGCGTCCCGCTTCGATCACTTGCCTAAGCGAAGTTGTGTGAAAGGCAGGCCCGATTCTGCATTCACATTGTGGGGCTAGTGGTGAACTTTTGTGATTATATTCTTGATCCTCGTGTCGATTATACGGGTGGCGGTTTCGTCCCGAAAAAAACTTGAGCTGAGTATTCGGAGGACTCCCTCTACTCAAGAATTTTAGGGTCTTCGGCTCAATGGTTACGGTCAATCTGGAATTGTAAAGAGTGCAGAGAATAGCGGGTTGAGAAGCATGGCTAGGCGTGAAAGAGCTTCATTGTGCGCCAATGTGGGCTATATTATGTGCGGCAATGCACTGGTAACACCTCAAGCAACGCGAGCCACTCACTTAGAAGTTCCCTAATAACAGGCACCGGAACTGCAGGTACAGAGTCAACAAATTTTGGGAACCGGAGGTCTTTCAGTACGCCAAAATAATCTGGCCTGCCATAATAGTACTGAGTCGTTTCCATCGGGTGCCCTTTGCTGCCCCTCTACAGCGTTCTTGCCTTATAAGCTTTAAAACAAAATGACCAAGAGACCATGGAGCGTTATACAATTTGCAGTCGCTACGCCATTTGTGGGTCGGGAGAATGAGGTTAGACAAAGGTTGAAAGAGACCCACGACCACCAATGCAGTTATGTTGCTCGCAGAAACCCAGATCCGCTGCTTCAGGCCCGCTCTCCGTTTTCAACTTTAGCATACTTTTGGTATGTGGAACATAGGCCCAGGTCGCTTCATCAACCTACCAGTCAAGGCTGGCTTGCGCCAAGCTGGCGTCTATTAGTTTGGTAGCCGTGGGACTGGTTTGCGAGTGCCAGCTCCGTCGCATGTCGGCGAACATCAGAGTCCGATGGACGAAAGAGTGCGTGCTGTGAGGAGCACGGCAGGTTAGACGCGTCGGTGGGTTCAGTCGTCGCCATGTTGTGTAGAACATCCTCGACAAGGCTTATTTCACCAAGCAGAAGATCCTTTGCGGCCATGCTGGCCATAACATCGGAGAGCCTCGCTTTTACTGATCTAGCGACCGCTCGACGAAGAATACCGCATGTGTTGCCGACTTTGTCGTAGATGGACCGAGCGAGTGTCAAGACCGAGACGATGTTCAGCAGATACGGGAGCATGGTCTCGAATGACCGGATCACTTCAGCCTCGAGATCTTTGCCAAAGTCGTACTTGTCGACTGCAATATACAGAAGCACTAGGCTATCCAGTTGAGTTTCGACTATTGTTTGATCGATGTGATTGGTGCTCTGGTTGTGATAATTCCCGTTATGCAACATTTGATCGCGAATGCCGTATGCATACTGCAGCATAATGCCAATTGTTTGGGCGTCTTCAGGCAAAGCAATCCGGTTGCTGTCCGCTTCCTAGCTGCTAATCAGCTTCATTCTACGAGTTTGGTCAGAGGAGATGCGACTGCACTCACAGGAAAGCCTCCGCGGCACGCACCAGCAAAGAAAGAAGAGCGTGTACACAAGCTGTCGCACATAAAGTCAGCGAACGAATTAATCACTGGGCTCCTGGATAATGATAGGGGCTGCCAAACAGAAACAAGGGCGTCCTCACATGGCTTTATGAACACTAAACGCTGTTGATCCTTCAGGACCACACTCGACCGTCAGGTCTGACCAGTCGCTGGACTCATATAGGTACTTGAGGCCCCTAACCGTCACCGAAGCAATGCCACCGGACTGAGAGTTCATTGTGAAGTGGAGTTTTGGTATATTGCAAGCCTTATCCGCGGTAGTATGATACGTTGCGAAATTGCCAACTATTAAAGAAGATGTGTGGCAAGCAGGAGAAGTGCAGCGAGTGGAAGGACCAGATACGCCTATTTATAATGACCATTCGTGCGACGTAGCATTGGCTTCCATGCTGGCGCTGCCAGCGTTGCCGTAAGTCACGCGGCCCACGTGCAGGGTGAATTCACTGACCTAAGCAGAAATCGTGAAAGGGAAGCCTGGTCATAACCTGATAGTATACCGCCTATAGAGCATTTCAACGATGTCACCAACTCTGGACACTATATGATTCTTTTGTAGGATATACAGGTAGCGACCTCCATTCGGGGAATGTTGGCTTAGTGTCCGGAGGACTCCTTTAGTTAGGACATCTGAAGCATCAAGGCAAAGAGTGTTTGAATTGAGAAGCATGGCTAGCCCTTGAACAGCTTGATTATGCCAGATGGACTTATATAGTCCGTAGATGCTTAGGCAAACATCAAAAAAGTCATGGTAAAGTGGCAAACCTTTGGAATATGCGAAGCATCTGATCGATACTCTGCATTGGTTTGTTGTGTCAAGTCTAGTGTCTTAATCCGATTGAAAAAACCACTCCTATTTGCCTTGTCTCAACTACGACAGAGATCGCCATGCATCACGATAGTTCTCTCGCGCCCGGCATCGTTACTTCCGGCAGGTAAACCATCTCCGAATGCCTCCGGTAACCACGGGTACACGCATCGGCCACTTGCAATAGCCACACAACTGCTCATCTTCGCGAGCGCGCTTCTTTGGTCCGTCACCGCCAGGGGCCTTACTACCCTTGGCAATTTCCTTGGTCTTCTCCGTAATGCATAAGATCTCGTCACAATAGCCGCACAACTGTTCGATTGCATTCTCACTCGTTGGCTTGCCATCCTTCCTTCTCTTGACTTCCTTCTTGGCTCTATGCAAAACGTCACTGACAAAGTCCAGGAACGCTTCGGAGTCTTTGACGAATTTGCGATACTTGTCCAGCCGGGATTCAGCCTGCATCGCGGTTTGCCTGAGATCTCTGACAGAACTGGGCGTTGTGCTGTAGACCAGCTTGACTATGGCGACGAAAGCCTCATGCTCGAACTGAGAGTCATAGAAGTCGAGCTCGAATTGGACCTGTGAGAATTCTTTAAGAGTCTCAATTTGGTACTTTTCACCCGTTGCAAACATCGATCCATGAGTCAGGAGATGGGAGATGGACTCTAGACTTCTCAGCCCGGTCTTTTTGGCAACGCTGCTAGAGCCCTCTTCGGCTTTGAAGGTCCGATCTGCGTTCCAGGGGGTTTCGTCGGTAAAGTATATGGCCAGGTACAAGAACCTTTGCAAGCAGTTAACAACTCGTCCAGCTTCAGCTTTGACTCCTGCTAGGAAACGAAAGAGCGTACTCCAGCATTCTGCGCACCATGACCGGATCCTCTTCGTCGAGTATGATCTCTCCACTCTGGCCCTCCTGAAGAAAGGTCAGCTGCACGTTTCTTATGGAGTTTCTAAGCAAAGGACGTCGTACACGAAAATAGGCGCCTTCTCGTCCACCGCCCAACGCCTTCTCAAAGAAAGCCGAGCGCGGTGCAACCAAGGCTTTATGTACCTTGAATGTGGCATTGCCGCATTTTACGGTGAGATCAGAGTATGCCTCGGAGTCCCAAAGACTGGTGATGCAGTTCATGAGCTTAAGCCTTGGCGGCAGCAGCAGGGAGACATACTTGTAGAGCGCCAAAGCTGAATGGTCGGACCATCCCCGCGTTCTGCTCAAAGAAATATTTGCCATTTCTCTGTGATGGATAATTTTCGAGCTGGAGATTGCGACGTCGGCAGCTTCCTGGGTACTGCGTCGAAGCAAGACGTCCAGATTTCTTTCCAATTTTCGAGCAGTTCGGCCACTATGTGCACGTAAGAAATGGTTTGCAACCACTGCTTCATAGAGTGTTTTTCACAGCCAGCTGCCCTCACAAGAAGACGATGTAGCGGCGATCCCTTTCGTCAGATTTAGGGTCGTCGAGAATAACTCAACAGAAGATGTGGAGATAATAGCAAGATAGGGCGGAGTTGTAATCGGAGTGGTCGATATGGTGAGAAGTAAACGTCGCCACGTAGTCCATGGTAGTTTCAAGGTAATTGGCAGGTCACGCGCACGACGCGTGGCAAGCTAGCTGTCATTCACATGGTGCTTGTGAAGTGAATCAAAACTAACTCTATTCTTGTACTGTACCACGTGCCTCATTTGCTGGATTCTTTCTCAACACCGTGACAGTCCGGCTTAGGATATCTATTACTTCCGTAAAGTATAGAATCTTCTGCGAACAACCAGCATTCAACTTCGTGCAATTTGCTACGCCTGTCCTTACGTGTGCACGCAGAGGTCTAAAGTGAAAAGTGTTTTGACAATATGTCGCTCCCCCATGTGAAGGTTGTGCCCCGGGTCAAGCAAGAAAGTACTTTCACAGTTCATTTGACTGAGTCTTTCATCTTTGCGCTGGCTTGTCCAATTCAGTGGAACCGTCCCCGCTCGAGTAAGATATTTGGGCACAGTCCGCTGGTGGGTGTGAAAAGTGGGCGGGCTTGAGCGGTTTGTTCAGCCGGCAATGTGATTGAGACACTACCATGTCTGCCATTTATGACACACTGGAAGCCTCCTAGTTAAGGAACCATTAACTCTCCGGCAGCTAGCAGAGCTGAAAAGCATAACACGTGATTCCAGTATTCAATACACCAACTTCACTACACGGGCGAACTCTGGAGCGGTTGAAGATCGTTCCTAGTCTCAAGCATTTCGCGATATATGACTTGTAGTAAAGATCCTCAATGATATGAGGTTTAGAACCGTGTAGGTCTCACGCTTTGGGACACCTTACCTACCAGTCAAGGTAACCGATTCGTGGGACACCGGGAGGACAATTAAAGTGCAGGACGATCTCAACATGGTAGGGTGGGCATATGTAGTACTGTGCTTTTATTGTTGAAGCCTCTTTCTCAGATGCTGAGTAACATCGACTAATCTTTAGGGACCTGTTTTACATGCTTCGTCAAAGGAGGTCACTAGCGGTCCAAGAGTCACCGCTCTCTCTCCGAGTCACGCTACTAGATGCCTGGTAAAAACCTTAACTCTCTGGGAAGAGGTATCTAGACCTACTAGTAAAGTATTTGCACAATGCATGTGAGAACTAAGATTGCTCTGGACCAGAGCTCAAAATAATTTGCCAGAAATCCCCAGCTCCATATTCGCCATCCTTCCCCGGTCGAACGCCTGACGTCAACCTCGGCTTAGGGGAATACCCCACAACAACCAGAAACTCCACTTTCACCACCAACGCCACTACATGCCCGTGGTTTGCAATGCACGGTGGGGACCAGCAAGGGTTGCCAACTTTGCTCATTCTGGGTAAATTGCACGCTCCTTAGGCTCTGCTGGATAAATGAAAAAGGTGTTCGGCAGCCTCCCGGCGGAACTTTGGGTCTTTACCTTGCTTGTGGCGAATGGCTCATACCGGCTCTGAATGGGACCTTGCAGGTGTTTCGATGCCAGAGGGGTAATATGTCAAAGGCCAGGGCACGGCCCAGTAAACTTTTGGTGGATATGAACAGATAAAACCCGGCATGGTGGTACATAATGCAGATCCTCCAGGTCTGACTGTGCCTTCACTCTGCACCTCACCTACAGGTCGGCACGTACTGGTAGTGTAGCCATCATGGTCTCTTTCAAGGTTGCAGCAGCTGCTTCTCTGGTAGCTGGCGCTGCATTGGCGGCGCCGACCGTCAGCAATGCCAATGCTAGTTTATGGTTCATTTTCCACAATAACCTGAATTCCACGGATGATCCGAATCATATCGGTGCAATCCTGGTAGGTAGAGAACTCTCTGTTTGTTGTCCTATTGCATCTGACATTGGTACCTAGCTGTCGCCCATGACCTACGCAGAAGGTGCAGCAGCATGCGCGGCACTCTCAGAGACTCTACTTCCTCGAAATGCTTTGACGAATCACCAAAGCGACTTTGCGCCGGAGCTTTCTTATCTAGCCTATGCCGGCTATGAGGGGGCAAACCAAGCTTATTTCATTGGCAACAACAGCGTCGTTATCGCACACGAAGGCGGAAGAGAACTCTTCAACGTAAGGACGGTCCTCTCAGTGCCCAACGCTAGTCTGATCGACCATCCAGTACGTTTTTGCAAGCAATTCTGCCTGGGGCGAGAGTTCGCTTCCAGTATTGTGCACGCAGTCGGTTCAGAACAACGAGGCAACGAATTCTCCTGCAGTTCCAGGAAGTGAAATCACCATTCAAGCGGCCGGCAATTTGTACACAGGTTACCGCAACCAAAAGTCATGGCGTTTCCTCGGTATCAAGTATGGTCAATATTCTCAGCGTTGGACTTACTCTAGCCTATACAATGTTACCGGCGCACAACTCAATGCCACTACCTATGGACCGCAGTGCTTGCAGTATGGATCGGGCAGTGAAGATTGTCTCTTTCTGAATATTCAGACGCCGTACATCCCCCAGCAAGGAAGTACTGCGCACCTGAGACCCGTGGTGAGTTTGCGGAGCACAACTTTTGGTTCGGAATGATTTTGACAGCTTGATAGCATTTCTGGATCCACGGTGGAGGCTTCACCGGAGGAACAGGGGCAGACGTGAGTTTAAGTCCTCTAATGGCTTGAAGGATTACTGATATGCAAACAGCCGGGCAGCGATGGTGGCAATTTGGCGTCTCGTGAGGACGTCGTAACCGTCACTATCAATTATCGTTTAAGCACGCTCGGATTTCTCGCCGTCCCTGGCGTCCTCCCGGGAAACTATGGCATTGGTGACCAGATTACTGCTCTTCAGTGGACTATCAACAACATTGCTAGCTTCGGCGGCGATCCTAACCGGATCGTAATCAATGGTGAAAGCGCGGGAGCTGGAAGTGTTCGTACGTTGCTCGGCTCGCCTCAGGCTATTGGCAAGTTCCAAGGGGCAATCGGTATGATCTTTCCGCTGTTCACAGATTGATTTGTTAAGGCTAATATCGAGAAGCGATGAGTAACCTGGGCGGGGGTGTAGACCTCGGAGAGAGTGGTAACTACGGTACAACTTATTCCACCTACTACACGGTCAATTCTTCTTATGTAGTGGCTGGCCAGCAAATCTTCAGGGCAGCTGGCTGCAACCAGACCAGTCTGGCTGTGAGTATCATCTCATCATCTTATGCCTCCTTTCATCCACATTCTGATATGTGACAGGCACAAGTTGATTGCTTGCGGGCGTACCCCGGTGACCTGACCAGCTTCGGCACTGTTGCTCGATATGTCGTCCAGGATGGCACAATCGTCAATACACCGGAACTGGAAGTCGGCTATCACAATGACAATGTCGCCCACGTTGACGTTATTTGGGGTAACACTGAGAACGACGGCGCTTCTTTCTCCGCTTACTCGCACAGTTGCACAACTGAGGTATGGGGTCCTTCAGTTAATTCAGTCAACCAAGCAGCTGATTGGACTTAGGCTGCCTGTCTTGCCGCGAACCTCTATACGAACTCTTACTACGCGAATGCCATTATCCAGTCCGGTCTTTTCCCATACTACGATACAGGTAATGTCACTGCCGACAGCTTCAACGTCTCTCAACGCATCATAACGGACAACACCTTCCGCTGCGTTGATCAAGCAACTGCATATGCCGGCTTCGCCACTGGCGACTTCAAGTCAGTATACTACTACCAAATGGACCGCACTGTTAATGGTTACAATCCCAACAATGTTGAGGCCAGAGGCCCAGTTGCGCCTGGGTATCCTCTAGGGGACCCCAATCTTCCCTACTACCGCCTACATGGTGCTGACATGCCTTGGGTATTTGGCATTCTCTACAGCTTCCGCGATGACAACGACTTGTATTCGATCCAGCTTACAGTAAGCCCTCTGTTCACTCAGCCATTCATCCCTGTGCTAATTGTTGTAGACCGACTATTTTGGTAGCTTCATTCGCACTGGCAATCCGAATCCATCATTAGACTTGCTCGGCGTACTTGGTCATACCACGAGCATTCAGGCCATTCGTGAGAGCGGCCCGTGGAACCCGGTTCACGCCGATACGGGCCCAATCATGCAACTGGATTACCCGTCCTTCAGTTCGAACTTCGTCGACCTGCCTCAGTGCGCCTGGCTGAATTACTCGATTTCGTACTATCTCGAGGGTGGTCGTAAATGATGAGCGTTATTGTGTGAGAAGGTTGCCGGTGCCAGTTAGCTGAAGCAACCTCGGTGGAATTGTGGCTGGTTATGTGTAAATAGAACTCGTACACTTCAATAAGCGTGTGACATATATGTAATTGTATATCGAGACCCTGAAGCATCAAGCTGAAGTCCTGCGACAGTTGCGAGTATTGGTAGCGAAGAGCTGTACGCTCTGCGTCGAGATCGAGTGCTGACGACCGGCAGAATCCAACGTCCGTTCTTCGTCTAGTCACGTGCGTCATCCCTCGACGTCTGACATCCGCTGCGAGCCGCAGAACTCGTGGGCGACCTCAAACGCTCCAGGAACGAGCGCTGCCTTCGACGATGGTTACAGCATTAAGCTTCTAGTCGAGAACGCGCTATCTCGCATTTCACCTTAGGGCTCGCATTGATGACTCCCGACATCACGGTCGAAGGTCAATTGTTGCAACTCTTAGTCTGTTTATGACGCCCTTGCTCGGCTGTTGCATGGAGAGATGTACATGTCCATTGCAGAGCTGTCCACCAAGTGCCACATGCAGGAGTCTAATTCTATACATGACCAGCAAGCAAAAGCATATGTGAATCGATGTTCGGTAGATTATAAACAAGTTATATACAAACAGGTCCTCTGCCTTTCTACTATTTAGTCACGATCTGACGGCCCCATATCTACGTCCATGGCCATATTTACATTCCAAAGATTGGTCGTCGTGGCATGTTATTTATGCAGTACCGTCGCCACAGACCGTGCAGCCGATGTTTGCAAGGGATTGAGCAACTGCGTAGTAAGCTGGTTTCCTGGTGAAATTGGCAAAGTATAGATCTGAAGGTGCGTTAGCGAACGTACAGACTGAAGATGTTGATTGGGACTGGTAAAAATAGGGTTGCGCATAACATACCAGCATAACCTTGACCAGCGAAGGTTGAAGGGATCCAGGAATACTGGTCATCGAAATCCCACACTACTACGCCAACGCAGCGGTCGACTTGCATGCAAGCCTGAACAGTGTTCCAGTAGTCTTGGGCTTGCCGAGCGTAGCCTGCAGGAGTCGTCTGGGTGGTGACATTAGTGAAACGGATATCCAGCTCGGTAATGGTGATATCAAGGCCAAGAGTAGTGAAAGACTCCATGGAGGCCGTCTGCGCAGCAATCGAAGGAGTACCGCCAACTATGAAGTGAGACTCGAAACCGACACCGTCAATCCGGATATTCTGCTCCTGAAGACTGCGCAGAAGAGCAACAGCAGCCGCTTGCTTAGGACCAGGATTCTCAATCCCGTAGTCATTGTAGTAAAGCTTGACGTTGGGGCAGCTCGCTTCTACTGCCCGCTGGGCAGCCGCGTACGCGAGTGGGAAATAAGCCGGACCGATTACGTCGTAGAAGGGGTTCGAAGCGAGGGTACCATCGCCGTTGAGAGCCTCATTAACGACGTCCCAGGCATAGCAGCGGTCGCCCCAGTACTCAACAAGATGATATATGTGCTGCTGCATGATACTGATCATGGTTGCATTGTCGAAGCTGCCCGCAGCAACACCTGGATGCATTCTCAGTACGCATCGAGAAGCAGAGTTAAGCTTTGCGGCTTACCTTCATTGAGCCATGCAGGATTCTCGTTGTTCCAAACCAAGTTGTGACATCGAAGGTACTTGTGGTGGTCAGAGGCAATGTCCGCTGCGACGTTGCCGCCAGTGAAGTCGTACACATCACGCTCAGGCTCGGTGAATTGCCATTTCATGTAATTAGCAGGAGTTATTTCACCGAAGATGCGAGTGTCATTGAGAATTCTCATATATTCCAAGTTTTGTTGTTCCTGAAACGCCGTTAGAAACATAGTTCTACACGCGATACATCCTGCTGAGGGAAGAACATACCGGACCTGGCACATCTGCTGCAGTCCCAAAAAAGAGCTTGCCATGCTGGCGGGCAATGAGATTGCTAGATGAGTATGAGCAAAAGCTCTGAATATCACTTGACCAACCACCTCGCCATGACTCACAGATATGGAGGACCATCGGCCCTATCAAAGCCAAAGCCAGGATAACGGTGGGTATCTGCAGGATGGGCAGCTGCAACAGCAATACCACCTGCTACAGCAGCAATGGAGCGAATGGAAGGCATGTTTAAGTAGGCAATAGTGGTATCAATTAATGACCGTGGTTGAAGTCACTGAAGATGTTCCCAAGATTGGGATACGGGGTATGTATATATACACCTTGGAAGCGCTTGACAACTCCACGCCGAACAATTGAGCGTTACCCCGGTTCACATTCTCCACGCGCAGTCGTCCGACTTCATGATCGCTTCAACCGCTTGACCCCACTCAACGTGGCAACAAAATACCTGTTTTACCAGGGTACAAGGACAATTTTCCTGGTTAAACTACCATCCTGGCGATCTTCCGCATCATAAACAGTCAGATTCTGGTCCGCGGGCCTGCATTGACCAGATTTTGGCCGCAGCAAGGGGAGCGTGGCCAGGTTCAAAGCGGCTGCGGAATAAACAAGCTCGTGGTGGATCAGCAAAGTTGACTTCACACACCCATGCAACCCCGCAGGAAGATTTAACCGGCGATTTATCCGCAACGCTGCTGTCCGTGATACTGCTCAGTTCAAGCATGTTGCGGCTCGTAGATGTATTTCAAAAGAAGAAGCATTCATTTAACTAAGACTGGGTGTTACATATCTGAAGTTGATAACAAAAAACATCGAGTTCCAAGCAGCACACAATGTTTTGTCACGTGCCATCATGGCTGGTTGCAGCGATTGTCCCCTTCCTCTTGACCATTTCAGTCACCCAGGCGTACCCTACTAGACATGATGGTTGGGACCGTCATTGGGTCGATACATGGGTTTCTATGCCACAACTTACTGAATATGCAAATCTTCCCCCTCCACCGTTCGTACGTGAATTCCGCTGGCACTTCGATCACGTGACCTAGACGAAATCCTAACATCTGAACGTTACAAAGAATCAAACAAATCTGGTCTTCCCAAACAGCACCATCCGGCAAACCATTCGTACGACTGTCGGTGCTTCCCAGATCAGGCTTCGCATCTCCAATGCCTTCAGTCCGGTGGACCTTCCTATTACTGCCGTTACTGTCGCCCTCCCTGCCAATGGCTCTGCCGGCGTCAGCGCCATCCAGCCAAAGACCCTTCAAACGCTCACATTCAGTGGAAGTCCTTCCATTGACATTCCCGATGGCGCACTTGCAGTCTCTGACCCGATCAACTTCGTCATTCAGCCTGCCTCAGAACTGACCATCACTATGTATCTTGCCAGTGGTCAGCACAGCAATTATATCACGTCCCATCCAGGCAGTCGAACCACAAGTTATTTCTCCTTCGGCAACTATGTAAATGCCACTAATATGACTGACCCTTCCACTCAATCTGTGGCTCATTGGTACGGCTCCTGTACTATAATTCGTTCTTCGTTGCGTGGACTAATCCAGCCTTATTAGGTACTTCATCAGCGCCGTAGAAGCCTGGCTTCCTGAACCATCAGCGGCATTCTCAATTGTTGGAGATTCAATTACCGATGGTCGAGGAAGTACCACAAATGGCAACAACCGGTACGGTTACTTACCATGTTTCTTCTGCAATCTACTAATAGTTGTCAGCTGGCCCGATCTTCTCTTCGCGAAAATGCTAAGATATCCCTCAACCGCACATATCGCGGTTTCCAACCAAGCTGCAGGGGGAAATCGGATTCTTGCCGATGGTCTAGGCCCCTCTGTCCTGAGCCGTCTCGACCGTGACGTCCTCGCCCATCCATCTGTCTCATACGCAATGATATTCGAAGGCGTCAACGACATTGGCGTAGCACCTAACACCACCGCGGCGCAAGATGCCATCTACAGCTCGCTCATCCAGGCATATCGCCAAATCATCACGCGGGTACACGAGTTCGAGATCCCTATGTTCGGAGCGACAATCACGCCGTTCTCGGCTCCGAACTCTACGATCCAGCCGTATTCGGATCCTACCCGGGAGAATACGAGGCAGAGGGTCAATGATTGGATCAGGCATAGTGGGTACTTTGACGCGGTCATTGATTTTGATGCGGTCGTGAGGAACCCAAGTAATCCGAGTCAGCTTGCTCCGGAGTACAATTCGGGAGACTTCTTGCATCCGAATGTGGCGGGATATGAGACTATGGCGGCGGCATTTCCATTGGGGCTGTTTCAGCAATTCAGGAACGGCGTGCTGGGCTTTGTTTAAGTTGCATAGATCTTTCTGTGAGAGGCCAACGCAGAATCATAGTATCCTTTCAATCTCAATGATGTAAAGAGGACCAAATGAGACGGACTGAGAACTCGGAATCGGGAAGACAAAAAAATTAACGGTGAGGAAAGCGGGTGCCTATAGGAGTATTTAACTGAGACAGAGATGTGAATCATGTCCTGCTACCGCTTCATATTGTTTTGGTAGAAACAATCCAAATCGGCGTAAGATACCCCTAGATTTACTGACAAGGCTGTCCACATTCCAGGTATCCTGTACTGCACAGCTTTTACCAGATTGCACACGACTGCGGCAACGCTCAGCATACATTCGCCACGGTCAGCAATCCTTAACACGGGACCCAGACTCCTCAATGCCCCGATCACGAGTTTCCGCCACGCGCCTTGTGACAAGACCGCTCTTCAACGACCTCAGCTATTCTTCTTCATCCTCACTACTGTTCATAATTCTTTGGCAACGTAAACATATCATCTTCCCGGACAAGTTCATTCTGATTCGCGTACGCATGCCACATCCTTTACAATGCGGAGGTATCATACAGTAATTTTTCTCTCGATCTGCCTCCATCTCCTTTCTCTTGTCGTTGGCTTCGCGTATCGCCTTGTGTAGGACGTCCGCCGTGAATTCCATGAAAGCCTGAAACTTTGTCACAAACTTGCGGTAGTCATCCAGTTTGCGCTCTACTTTGACTGCAGACTGCGCCGACACGAGCACTTGCTTAAGATCTCTACACTCTTCCGGCGTACTGCTGTAAATAACCTCAACAAGCGCTACGAAGGCGTCTGCGGTTAGATGACTGCGCTTCAGAGTGGCGCGGAAGCATTCTTTGGCATAAGCCTTCAGAGCATCGATCTGGTATTTGTCTGCAATTGCGAAGACATGAGCGTGAATATCCAGAGCAGTGTACAGCTCTGAAGTCTTGCTGGCTGGCGGAGTGTTCTCATCGTCATCATCGTCGTCGCTTTCCTCTATGTCTTCTTCATCTCTCAATGGCCTAGTACTGGGAGCGGAATACTCGAAAAGGTAAAGAAATCTCGAAGTAGTCAGCATGAATCAGCAGCATTCGGTGATTACGACCTACTCGAACATTCGCTGGACCATGGCAGGATCATCATCCTTGAGGATCACCTGGGAAGTCTCGCCTTCCTACGCACATGCGTCAGTTACATCTCCTTCTGAACTACTAGGCTGATATCGTACGAGGAATCTAGCCCCTCTCTGGCTCCTGCTCAACGCCTTGTCGAAAAACGCAGATCGAGGTGTGATAAGTGCTTTATGCACCGCGAAGCTTCTGGTTTTACACTTGATGGTGAGATCCGAATGCTGTTTCGACTCCCAAAGACTGTCTACAATTAGCTCGCTCTCTTGTTTGGTCGATTCTGAGGGAAGTGATACCTCTTCAAGCTTGAGCGTAGATCCTCCATGACCCTTGCTGAAGTAGAACAACAATTGAAAACCCTCGCCGGGTGAGAAGTGAGCTAAGATCGAATTGAAGGCGTTCTCCGAATTGATCGGTGACGACCTATCCAGTCACCCTTTCGCAGGTCTTACTGGATAGCGACGATGGACAAGTGGGTTGAAGAACAAAGATCGAGATGAGGATTCGACGGTACTTATAGAGTCAGATATGAATCGTACAGAACCTCACTTTGGTGACATCAATGACGTATATGGAAAAGCCAGATCTCCTTTGGTGAACTGAGGATGGAGTGAGGTTGTGGCTATCGTCTGGAGTTGGGAGCGATGCAGTGGTTTGCGGATGTAGACGGAGAGCGTGCTAAGCGGCACAGAACAAGGTCCGTGGGAGTGATCCGATTGTACGATTACCTATTCTACCTGTATCTCGAGGAGCTTGAACCGCATAGTCCCAGGAGGTAATATATGAGACATCTATCTCAGGGAGGTGGACGAAGAAGTAGTGAAGATACCTCCGCCAGCGTTGAACTCAACCTGTGATATCATATGAATCTGTTCGCGCGAATCTGCAGCACCGATGACATCGACGTTTAACTGCGACGTAGTTTTGTTTGTGGTCGAGTATGATCTTTTCGCATTGCACTGCTGCCATCTAAGAGCCTTTGCGTACGAATTAGTCAAAGCGGTTACCGTGACTTGCGTAAGCCTTTTCAGAGGGTTAAACAGTTCATGTTCGAGGCAACTCGATGAATGCTTCTGTCCAAAGTTCGCACTGTATTCTCAATGGCTTTTACAGTGTCCCATGGAGCACCATTGGATGGCATATTTTGCGCCGAACGGTGCTTCTTTGCGCGCGATCCTCTCTCATCGTGTATTTATGCTGATGTAGGTGATTACAGATTTTTTTCGCAACGCACAAAGCATCTTTCTTGCGCTCTTTATTCAGCTTATAGGTTGAGCGTAAGTAACGCCAGGCATGATTGACAGAAGTGGTGGGACATCTCCAGCCGCGGGGGACTGCAGGGGCCGGAAGACATGCCGTAGGAGTGTCCCAACCCATCACTCTTTAATTATGACGACCTCACCAACATGTGACATTATCTTGATAGACGAGCAGAGCACTAAGAGCTTGAGTAGACAAACTTCCCGATGCCGCGGGACTTCTGTCACCAACTCATCGTACTGAGCAGTGCACCTGAAAGTCTAAGACGCTGACCGTGAAAGCAAAACCGGTACAGACTTAAGTATATTCAAGTAAACGCTATGCATGATTAGGCAACTCTGAGCTTGACAACCCCTGAAAGTCTTCCCTGTTGCGTTCAGACTGTTAGCGGGACTCGTGTGTCTGAAATCGTCTGAAATTCAACACAAGGCTACGCAACATTACCTTCAAACCTCACTCGTAAGAACATCGCATCAATCATGGACGAGGGAAAGAAGCGTAAAGCGGGACCCGCGGGCAATGCTGCTGCAGCCAAGAAGGCAAAGGTTAGTGTCTGACGATGGCATGGGATAAACTGCGTCCTTATCTGGATCGATAAATTCGATTGTAGGTTAAGACTAACGAACCACAAGGGCAAGAAGCCATGGCGAACGCCTCGGCAAGGTCACAGCAACACAGGTGCTCAGTCTCAAGCCATCGAATCAGGTGACGCTGGTATCTGGGCTACATGCGATAGAGGCCAAGAGGCCAAGTGCGTTGGCGAGTTGAGGGATCTCTTTGAGGAAGTATGCTCTTGAACCTCGAAAATCCAATGCAATCCTCAGTCTTACGAATCCCGCAGTATGCCGAGAAGCTATATGGAGCTAAAAGTGGCGGAGTCGAAGCCGGTGCGGATAGCAACAATCACGATAATGAGGATATCGAAGGAGAGATTCAGAATGAGATCAACAGAATACTGAAGCCAGCATCTGCGCCGCTTTTCACGCATGTGAGAGTGGACGTTCAATGCCGTACGTATCACAATACTGCAAATCTTAGGCTACTCACCAACCTCTACAGTCATATTCTTCAAGACGCGACCTCCAATTGAGCCTACCACTTTCGTCCACACCATCTGCCTTGACGCGCTTCTAAATCCATCTCAGAAGCATACGAGATTCGTCAAGAGGCTCACCCCAATAACATTGTTCAAGAAAGCTACAGAAAACGGACTCGAAGAATTGGCGCAACAAGTGCTTCCACCGCACTTTTCTGATGATAAGGAGCAGCAAAAGGTAAGGCCGCGAGCAGCCTAAGTCCAACTAAATGCTGAAGCACGAGGAGCTAATACATGATAATCTCAGTTTGCGATCAGACCCAGCATCCGCAATCATCACAACCTCACACGAGACAAGATCATTCGACAAGTAGCATCGGCCGTAGGACCTAAGCACAAAGTCGACCTGGAAGGGTACGACAAGCTAATCCTCGTCGAGGTCTTCCAGGTAAGCAAGGCCCATAGCCGCTGCAGCACTCTAGAAGCTTCCTGCGAACAGGGCTGACCAGACTGTCTGCGTTAGAACATCTGCGGTATGAGCGTGGTCGGTTCTGATTACGAAGAGCTGAAGCGTTACAACCTTGCTGAGATCTACGAGCCTGTGGTGAAGGAGTCGAGCGAGCAGGCCACGTGGCCAACCTCGTGAAGTGCATGCTTCGGAAGTCGTTCGCCAGCGAATGGAGTCGGCTGCTGACAATGAACCTATGGGTATTCGTCCCGCATAATTCGAAATAACATTTGAGCACCAACTTACCCAAGTCTGTTTGTATGTGTTCGGAGGACAAACTGCGGAAAATCAACGGGACAGTCAAGCTCGCGTGGGCGGAAGGCTTCGGCTGATGCATGCTTGCTGAAAACAAAGATCTTGTCCTTCCTAGTGGTCAGGGACGTCGCAGACACGGGCGACTTGCATCATCTGCGGATTAGGTGTTGTTGCAATGGGAGAAAGGAGTTGTAACATGAACAGCTAAGGGCATGAATCGCTCTTCCAATGGGTAGCGAAACCATTATGTGGTTGGAAGAGCAGTGCCGACTATGAATTGCCGACCTGCAGCCAACTACATACCTGCACTTGTTACTTTGAGAGGATTCCAACGGTTCTCTGCGAGGAGATGCACTGATAGCCATATGTTCATAATACGCGATTTCTGTTACTTCTGCTTTGTCACGGTGATGCAATAAGGGACGACCGTCCTTGCTAACATAGAGCTGCACTTAATAAAAGTTCTGTTCCTTGATGGCTGTATTTGACAGCCCAACACTGTCCGAAATCTTCCCGAACTTGTCTACACTGGAGAGGTGCCTGACGATCAGGACGTTAAAGATCATGTATCACAGCTCTGAAAGTGCTCGTCAGGTTTTTGGATAGATATCTCAGGGTGGCGGTAGCCCAAGAACCTCCCTCAGCACCTTCTCTGCTTCTGAAGCTTCTACCCTTCCCTCCTCTCCCCGTCGCACCATCAGCCCAACGAAGTACTTCAACTTACCCATCTTCCCCCTTTTAATCTCGTCTACTATCTTCTCACCGCCCTTCAGCACCTCCTTCGCCAAAGCCACATATTCCTCATTCGACATTGGCCGTAACAGCAAATTCTCCTCCCCTATAACTTGCTCTACCGTTCGTCCTTGTAATCGCTGGGAAGCCGCGTGGAAGACAGTCAGAAGGAGGTATTTGGCGATCCGCCCTGTGATATGTTTGCGCAGAAGATGGGAAAGTATTACAGCCAGCTCACTGGCGGGGACACGGTCAGGTGTGAAGGCTCTGGCCGATGTAGTGAGGAGCCCGCCCAGCTCATGGAGGACCCAATTTGCTACCGTTCTTCCGACTTTCGCTGACTCTGCCATAGCTAACTGTTGAAGTTGCCCGTCAAAGTCCTTGTAAACTAAGTCTACGACATCAAGGTAGTAATCTAATCGATCACCATCATCTAGGTCGACGAGGGTCTTCGCATCCTTGACAGTCAGTCCGTAGCGCGGATTATCGACAAGCATCCTCACGCTCTCATCCGGCAGCTGTGGGAGTGTCTTTTGTATATGTTCGACAAGGTCCTATAGAAGTGTTAGCCGCCTGGTTTTACTGATAAGGAGTCTGAGGTCTTACTTGTCCAATGATTACAGGCCCAAGATCCGGGTCAGGCATATACCTGTAGTCCACCTCGCCCTCTTTACCTCTCAACTTCCTGGTCCCTTCTTGCCCGATCGTCCAGCCTCTGGTCTCACCTTCAATGACTCCTCCCGCCTCCAGAACCTCAACCTGCCGATCGCGCTCTGCAATGATCGCATCTTCCACAGCTTTGAAGCTGCTCAAATTCTTGATCTCGGTTCTCTGACCAAGCCCCTGAACTCCGGAATATTGGTGCCCTTGCGCATTCGAGCCACGCTCCCTAACGGACACATTGACATCCGCGCGCAGACCGCCCATCTCCATGCCGACGACATTTGCATCGATGGCTTTCAAGATGCTCTGTATCTTTCTGACGCATGCTGCGGCCGTTGCTGGATGGTGGATCTGTGGTAGGGTGATTATTTCTATGAGAGGTGTAGAGACGCGGTTGAAGTCGAGGAGGTACGTTGTCGGAGGTTGCTGGATAGTCTTCGCTGTGTCCTGCTCCATCTGTATCTGCTTGATCCCGACCTTGACGGTTGATCCATCTTTGGGCGCGATGCCATCGTGGCCGTAGAGGGTTATGTAGCCGTCACGGGCATAGGGTTCTACTGGGAAGTCAATTGCCAGCGCGCATGATACCGCCGGGTGGTACACTCATACCGTAATATTGAGTTATCTGGTAACCGGCGGGTTGGTCTTGGTAAAAGTAGTGTTTCCTGTCAAAGGTGCTTCTCCGCTGGATATCACAGTTTAAGGCTATCGCAGCACGCAACGCCGGTATCAGAGTCTCCCTTTGGAAATGCGGCTGGGTACCCGGGAAAGCCACGTCGAACAGAGCAACATGTGTATTCGGCGTGTCATTTATGGACGTTGCAGCACTGGAGAACAGCTTCCGAGCTGTGTTAAGCTCCGCGTGTATCTCGATGCCCACGGTCAACTCCCATTTTTCTAGCCTGACATTGGCAGTCTTGCTGTTCTTTGCGGGACGCCCTTGACCATCAAGACGTCGTCTTTGCTTTGCCTCTTCCTTAAGTAGCTTGCGGAATGGTACAATGTCATCGGGCTTTCCATTCTCCTGAAGCTCTCCGAATGCTCGTACAGACACACGGTAGTTCCGCCTCTGACTGCTACTACTCGCAAAGCGTCTCAGACTTGCTGAACAGACGTATGCCCTTCGACGACAAACAGTCTCACGGATAAGGGCAAGGACAGGCGCTCTCGGCATAGCAAGAGCTCAAACCCCCAGAGCAGCTATTAGGGCACAATATGTGAACGTCCGCGGAGCCGGAAATGCTTGCTCCCGTCCCCTGGATCGGGGAATTGGCGCCGAGCTCCACTTTGCGGGGCCCCGGGTGGACCCTGAAAGTCGTGAGGTCTCTTGAACCTGGAGCATGTGGGGCCACTAAATTTGGCGCGAACTTCAACCAAGATCCCCTTACTGGTAGTGCAATCGAAGTGGAGCAATTCTCCAATTATTCGCCTCGAACCTTGCTAGTCTGCGGACTTCGTACCCAAACAGGGGCGCCTTGAATCAGAGAGAGGCACTGATACGACACGGCGAGCTAAGTCTACCCTGCATATCCCTCACGCGGCGGCGGGCTTTGGGCTGAATCTGGAGCTGGGTTCTTTGGGTCTCTTCGCCGGCTATCGAAAAGTGCTGCTCTTCACTTTCAACGTGGGGCAGACACCGGCCGTTGACCCACTAGATTGTTTGCTTGGCCAGAGTATATATTCTCACAGGCCAACATGGCTCACTCAGAAACCTTCGACTACCGCCTCCCACATACTCTGAAGGTTGACTTCTTGGAATATGGCTACCGTTGAGCTTTCCAAACGCCGCTGTGCCTGCCTCCTGAGTCTCCGACTCGTCACCGTTTCCTTTTCTGCTGCCGCACTAGGCATTTTCATTTCCATTCTCGAGAGACGCATCAACAGAGCATCGCAAGGTGCGAATGTTAACTATGCATGGACAGTGTTACCTGTTGCAGCGGTAAGTCTATTGGCCATGACCACTGTTGCTTCCTCAGCCTGCTGCGTTTACCAAGGCTGGCCGCTGACTTCTATCCCTATGAAGCTGGGTTGCTCCCTTGGTTGGAATCTCTTCAGCATACTCTGCCTTGCGACGCGCTATGAATACTATCTCCCTCGACAGTTCCATCTTGGTGTAGAGGTATTGACCGCATTGGGCGTGGTGGTGTGCGGCTACATGTCTTTCGTTTACGATGTTATTCGTTACGGCTCCATCTGGAACGCTTCTCCCCGCGGACGTGCCAGGCGTGACCTGGAGATTGCTGGAGTAGCACTCTTTTCTACCGCTTGGTAAGTTGAACGCTTCGAGGCATGACCTATTGGTCTCGGCTAAACCTTCGATAGGTTACTACACCTGCTGTTCTTCCTCCATGGTTGCAGGAAAGTCACCACCAAAGCGGAACGGACGGTTGAAGTAGCGCCGCCTCAATACACGGCCTCAAATGATACTTTCAATGACGCCAAGTCTTTCAGGAGCCTTCCAGAGTACGACGCCGATGGGTGTGATATAGCCATTGATGCTAAGGAGCCTGTGGTAGCGACGGATCAAGTATAGATCGAGGACACTAGAAGGCATGGAGGGCGTTAGGTGCTATTGTTTGATTTCTTGACCAATGTCCACGTGAGATCTTTGTCATTGAATGGGGGGGAGCAGTGATCCAGGCTTGCGGCCAATAACTGCCCCACTATAAGCGCCAGGGTTCCGCGTACCTAGGCAATCAAGGGACTGCCTACCACAGACGCGCAGATTCCCCTGAATTTCCAGGTACTTTCATCTTTCCGTATATCTGAAGCATCAAGCGGCATTGAGCGCAGAAGATCGCACGAGGTAAGCATACAACACCCTTCTCAGAGGCCCAGTCGTTACCGGACGTTTTGGACATGGGACCTGCTGGCCAGGCAGACCGTTCAGGGGAACATCTCAGCAAGGATGACGAACATTCCAAGAGTTACTGTGTGAGAGATTGCTGATGCCACGGTGTGGCCAGGATAACGCCAGGTCGACGACAGTACTTGTCCTACTAGAGCTGCAAAATCGAGCCATCGACTGGCTCCAGAAACGCCGTACCCGCCAACACGTTGACGACGTGCTCACTGCAGATAACTCACGTACGCTCTGCCCTCCATAAACGAGCACACCCACCTGCGAGGAGGCCAGGTCACGTATCTCCTTTTTCGACAAACCACGCTCGAACTAAGAGGCGGATTTGGGTTGGTCTCGCAACAGGGGCCGCCGCTGTTGAGGAACACGCAGTTCGTGCGAAATCACGTTGAGGCATAACAGCGCTGCATTTGCGAGGTACGTCGAAGGTGGGAGGAGTTATAAGCGCGTGCCCGGATGTGATATATGTGCACGTTTCAGTTTCACGCGCTTAACGCGTTTCGAGCCAATCTGTTGGAGCTCAGGGAAATTGCAAGAATCAGCAACCGGATGGCCGCAAGCACGTGGCTTGCTTGACCGAAATTCTTGACGTTCCGAAAATTTGTGTGGCGCGTCACTGGCATTGGAAGTCCTTATTGGGAGGACAATGCGCCCTGAACAATAACACACCGGATTCGGACAACTTTGAGATTTCTTTACGGCCCCCTTTCTGACAAAGCTCTCTGCAACACAGGACTACATCTCCCCATACCTGATCAAGGCCCGTTGTTACTACATCGCGCCTGGCGAAGACAACGTTGCTTGTCAGATTGTGCGGGCATTTCAACTTCAATCAAGGCAAACACACGAAATGTCACGCGCACAGCCTCAAAGCGGCTCACGGAAGATATCGTTCAATGTGTCCGAACAGTATGACATTCAAGATGTCGTTGGGGAAGGGGCTTATGGCGTAGTCTGGTAAGCCTTGCTCTTCGCTGTTGTAGCTCTTCACGACTTAAACTGACAGTTGCCCCAGCTCGGCATTACACAAGCCCTCAGGGCAAAAGGTCGCGATAAAGAAGATTACTCCCTTTGACCACTCTATGTTCTGCTTGCGCACGCTTCGAGAAATGAAACTTCTGCGGTACTTCAACCATGAAAACATCATTTCCATTCTCGACATACAGAAGCCTCGGAACTACGAGTCTTTTACGGAAGTGTACCTAATACAAGTATGTTTTCGCGCATTCTGTTCCACCATTGATTGCTGACATTTCTGCTTAGGAGCTCATGGAGACAGACATGCATCGCGTCATCCGCACCCAAGACTTGTCGGATGATCACTGCCAATACTTCATCTATCAGACTCTACGTGCATTGAAAGCTATGCACACCGCTGACGTCCTGCACCGCGATCTCAAACCGTCGAATCTCCTCCTGAACGCCAATTGCGATCTCAAAGTGTGCGACTTCGGTCTTGCACGATCGGCAGCTTCAGAAGATGACAATCAGGGCTTTATGACCGAATACGTTGCGACACGGTGGTATCGAGCGCCAGAGATAATGCTTACGTTCAAGGAATACACAAAAGCGATCGATATCTGGAGCGTTGGATGCATCCTGGCGGAGATGCTTAGTGGGAAGCCTCTGTTCCCAGGGAAAGACTGTAAGCGCATTTCGTCTGTGGGAGGCAACGCTTGCTAACGCTCTAAAGATCACCACCAGCTTACTCTCATCTTGGATGTGCTTGGTACACCCACAATGGAAGACTACTACGGCATCAAGTCTCGCCGTGCACGCGAATACATACGATCACTGCCATTCAAGAAGAAGATTCCCTGGAAGGTCATGTTTCCAAATACCTCCGATCTAGCCCTTGATTTGCTTGACAAGCTTCTCGCATTCAACCCGGTAAAGCGCATAACTGTTGAAGATGCGCTAAAGCACCCATACTTGGAACCGTACCATGACCCAGAGGATGAGCCGTCGGCGGAACCGATTCCGAAAGAGTTCTTTGAGTTTGACAAGAACAAGGACAGCATGACCAAAGAGCAGCTCAAGAGTAAGTTTTCCAACGCTGCAAGCCAGTTGGAGTAGTTGTAATACTAACCATCGTTTGTGTAGTGCTCATATATGAAGAAATCATGCGGTAAATACATGTTGCGCCTGTTCCAAGTAATACTTACTATATATAACTTTTGGAGAACGGCGTTTACTGACTATGTGTTTTAGCGACGCCACCGAGACTCGCTCGCTCATGCGTAATGCACAGAAGTCTTCCCTTGAGGCGGAGTTCAGCCCCGCAACTTCTTCACGGGTCCCTATCATGGTCGTCAATGGAGAAGTCGTGGAGGTTCCTGATGTCAATGCTTATCTCGCTGCGACAAAGAAACAAGAGCCTCAATCTGCCCATGTTGAAGAAGTAGCACCCAACGCCGCCTCTGGAAATGACGATGAGTTGGTTTCGTGGTTGGATGATATGGAGGCAAAGCTTTGACGTCTCATACTGGATATGATTCTTCTCTGGGAATTCACCCGTCGGTCTTCAATCGGCTCTGATACGTGAACCGGCTAACCAATGCTCTGGCGTTGGCAAGGCAGCATATCTGTCCATTTGCATGTTGGGGATATTGTCGAAGGAGCTTATATGCTTCATATGTGTGGATCAGCGACCTCCGCTTCCTGTTTGCTACAGTCACCAACGGCTCAATATTGAGTAAATCTGTAAACAACTTTGATCATGCTGTAAGCGCCACCTCGTGCTACGTGCACCCTTAGGGTATACGCTTTATCCTTCAAAGTGGAGTCCTTTACCTGTTCTATTTGAGCAGAGATGCTTAACTCCAATCTATGTGAGCTTCCCAAAACTTCCATGGCCACATGATCCAAGCATGTGCCCCCAGCCATGCGTGGTCCACAAACCAAGTCACCTGCGTGATGCTTGTCCACCTATGCGTACGTCCTCCTCTCAGTCACATCTCCCATCCTTCCACCCAGTCACCCACCTCTCCTCCCACCTCCCACAATCAAACTCGTCCTTCCCCAATTTCCTATTAACCTCATTATGCGCCCTGCACATCCACCTCCCAAACTCATCTCTGCTCTCCAACCGCGGCTCATTCCCCTTCACCGCCATCCAGTCCCTGAAATCGCTCGCACAAACATGACACGGGTATAGCTGGCTAAACGACGATATGAACGAGCGCGTGGTGGAGATGTGGGAGGGTGCAGGGCGGATGGGGTAGGTCGCTGTGAGGGTGTGCATGAGCGTCCAGGTGTGGTTGCCGAGGGTGTCGACGTCGGCAGGGCAGTCTGCGGGCGGTTTGGGGAGGAGTTGGGTTGCGGATTCGGGTGGTGGTGGTGGCGGTGGGA